>JACEFZ010022182.1:352500-371700 GCA_014155875.1 Cepaea nemoralis
CTTGCATTCTCGTCGTTGTGGCGAAAGCCTGGCTGCACCCTCTCCTCTTGCTTATTATTCAGTGTATGTTAAAGAATTATTAGAAATGTTATATAAATGTTACGATCACATTATATTTACGGTTTATAGAGTAATTTAGTTTGGCTGACTTATCCTGGCCAACTTCAAACCAACTGACAACTGGCCCGGAAACGACCACTTGCGTATCCTAGTTCCATATCCGTCTCACTCTTCTGCTAGCCATTGCAGACAGCGGTCGGGGCCCATTTGTGGTGTTCAAAAAGCAACGTTTTTTAAATAGTAAATTACTTAAACAAGTAATAAGTCAATATAGATTACTGAAATAAGAAAGAGAAAATTTATATTGAACAAGGGCCCCGATCCGTAGTGAGAATCTGATTCTGGAACTAGGTAAGATCAAACGATTATTATTCCTATATATAATTTTTATGTTCATAACAGTTTTGCAATGAATGTGAGTTTACGACATGATGGCCAGCCAATTCCACTAACGGCATGGTTGCCCATAGAATATATATTAATTAATAGAATATTCAATTTACAACTGAGTTCAGTTGTACAAACTCGTTCTTAATAGAACGAAACACGTCACGTTCTACAATATTCGTATAAATCCGGCGTCTAAATCTTGGATAAATTCAGAGAATATTATCGCTGGCAGACAAAGGAGACACTGCAATGTAGTACAAAACCACGCTAGTTTTAAAGTATACTCGGGTTGAGATACTTTGTTAATATATTAAAATAAGGTTAATATTACTGTTACTGCTAAGACTAGAATATACAGTACTGAATGGAATGGTTTAAATCAAATAGTAGGTATTTCATCAAAATGGCCTCGCTATATCTAAAACCAGCCCCACGCCATGGCATGACCTAGTTATCATGCCCACGCCGCTTGGGCGCCCATACTGTTCTTTTCTAGATTAGCTCAGTTCTTAAGTACGGATAAGATCTCTTCTCTAGTTAATACCTTCTCAAGAGGAAGACTCTTCTTTATATATAGATGGATACGTGGATGACTTATCACCAACCTAGGCAGTATTCATTGGAGACTATTCTCATGCCTCTCGGAATGAATATCAGTGGAGAGCATATTCAGACACCTTAGTATCTGGAACAATTTCCTTACTTTACAATACACCCTTGTATCTCTTGCACACTTAGGAGCATCAGTTGTGATTGTTAGGTTTGTGATCCATGTCTTTTCCTATCACATCATCAGTACTTGTCTTGAATATTTCTTTTTGCTGAAGGGAATTGGATCCATTCACTCATATATATATATAATTCAGGATCAGACCGTACTCTCCTCATGAATAGAGATAGGCACTGTCACGTACGAGTGTAAATCAATCCTTTCCTTTCTACCTTGTCGGTATGTCCAGTCAGAATAACAGTTAGGAATATGTCCTAATAATTACAGCTGCCTTTGCCTTATGAGAAGACTATAGCTATAGCACAATGGTTGAATAAAGATGGAAGGGTGATTCCAGACCATAGCTTACCAGATGTCCTGTTTGACTTTATTTGCAGAGTTGTTGTGGTGCACCCTCGAGCGGCACCCTCATCATCAACCAGCATCAGCGAGTTCACCCATAACTATTTGTTGCCTGAGTCAAAGTAGTGCAGTCCACTTTGCCTGTCATCATCAGTGAGAACTGATGGACTGGAGAGGAAAGCTGCAGACAACTATCGTGGGAGCAATGGATATGAGCTGAGTCGCAAACCATCAATCTGAATTCAACCCACCACCGAATGCTTTGCTGTGCTTCTATGATTTAAGAGCACATGAACAGCTTTGTTTGCTGTATTAGCCAGAAACTAACATTAATCCATTTTACTTTATCTCCCGAGTGGAGACATTTTTTTTCTTTTCTTTCATTTATAATTAAACTGTGCAGTCTGATTTGTAGACCATCACACAAAACTTTACCTACTGCCTTTTTCACCTCATAATAATTAATAGTAGTATAGTGTGTAAGGATAGAAGTTGAGTGAACTAGTTGTGTCTCTCCTGTATGTTATACTTGAGGGCACTGGGGGCTTTTCTTCATCACAGGGTAGCGTGTCACTGCTAACTAAGTCAGCTATCATCTATCGGTGTATAGTGTCCAACTTTACTTGCATTTCCCTGTGCCACTGATAGGAAGGTAGACTCATCTGGGACCAGGATTCATACTATCTAGACCCAATACGAGCCTTTTTGTCTTCTTCTCCTACAGTGGACTGACCTAACCAAGGGTCAGCTTTTCAATCTACATCCTTACCCGTAGGGTTTTCTTATACGGCTGTAGATCACGCGACAGATTGGGGGCTCGTCCGGGATTTAATTTTAACCCAATCGTACAGATTGAGCTGCTCCTCTGCGAGATAATTTTTTTTCAATAAGTTCACTGTCAACTTTATAAATTGCCTGTAACACTATAGGTCTACTAGATGATTGTGTAGGTTGGTATTATTTCCTTTCCACGTAATTCTCACACTAAGACTAGACGGTTCTAGTATTAGTTGACTGCGAGTAAATATTTCAATTTTTATACGCGAATAAGAAAATATACAGCAAAAGCAAAGTGGGTTGGTGACAGATTGGTAAGTGTGTTTATTTGTCCTAATTAATTGCTATACATACTATATTAGGGCATTTAATTAAGTTGATTGATAGATAGGGGGTGAGCATTGCTTAAAAGTTTTTTCAGGTATCTCATCTAGGTGCTCAATTATCATGTCATTTGACAAGCAACCCACTACCCAGGAGTTGACGGAGAAAGGGACATTGATGGGATATGAGGGTGATGAGTTGAGGAAGTATATCAGAGAGGCTGAAAGAGAATGGAGGCAAGAACAAAGGGAAGACAGAATCCGGATGGCGGAAATAGAATCCGAAAAACAGATGAAACAGGCTGAACTGGAGAAGGACAAGGAGTTAAAACTAGCCGAACAGGCGAGACAGCAGGAGATAGAATTAAGAAGACTGGAATTACAACACCCAGATGCTTCAAGATTCAGTAGTGCGAGTTCTCCAGTCTATAGTATAGATACTCCTCCAGCACAGAATGGTTCTCTGGGATCCATGAGTTTTCCTCTGCTGCCATTTGATGAAAAGACTGAGCAGATGGACAACTGGATTGACAAATTTGTTTTGATGGCCGAAGCATATAGCCTGCCCAAGGACAAATGGAATTTAAAAATTTCACAGGACTCCGCGGCGCAGCGTATGATATATTCTCTAAACTACCTCCTGGACAGGAACGGGATTTCGACTCTCTGAAAAGTGCTCTTATCAAGAGGTATGAGTTGACTTCATCTGCCTACCGATGAAGTTCCGAAACGCCAAGCGGTTGCAGGGAGAATCGTATTCCCAGTTTGCCTCACGTTACATACTTATGTCACCAAGTGGGTGGGACTGAGTGAATATGAGGCAACCTACGCAGGGCTAGAGGAGATGATTTTGGCAGAGCAAATGAGGGAGACAATGCCAAAGCCGATGCAAACTTTTGTGGCAGAAAATGGGGGGACTCGGTTAGCGGAGATAACCTCTCTGGCTGAAAGATACCTAACCGCCCATGGCGAAGCGAATACCACAAAAGCTGGGAGTAGTTCTCACGTTGAAAAACCACAACTCTCTAAGAATTCAAATAACTCCGGTAAAGACAGCAGAGGACAATTGGGGAAAAATGTGGGTCCTCAGCAACATCATGGGTTTCAACCATCAGCACAAAACCCACTCACAAACCATAGCGGATGGGGTAAACCTTATTGCAAGAACTGCAAAAATCATGACCATCACACACGGTGCTGCAAAAATAAACCCCAAACCCACTATGCGGCGTGCCTAGCTACGGGAACCGGAGACCACCCCAACAAGAAATCTGGGAGCAATGCTAGACCTCCTGTGGTTGAAACTATTATGGTAAATGGGAGTCAAGTGCGATGTCTATATGATACGGGACTCCAGTATGATTCAGTTATCGCAAAATACCTAGTCAAACCCGGCCAGCTAACAGAACAGACCGTTACAATAAAGGGGGCCACCATGAGCTCTGAGACAATAGAGGTGCAGATTGCAAAGGTAGATGTGGAATCTAAATATGTCACTGGGACGATTTCTGCAGCAGTGATGGAGGATCCAGTGTACCCATTCATGTTAGGATGTCGATATGTCTACTTGGGCAAACCAAAATCACCTATAATTGTTGCAGCAGTACAGACCAGAAGTCAGACAGCAGTGTCGAGTGAGCCTGATCTTCGTCTTAATAATCCACTACCTCGAGAAATTCGGGCTGCCCAGGCAGAAGACCCAACACTGAAACCCTGCTTTGGTAAACTACCTAAAGCACGGAATCCACCTAAAGGGGGCGATTTTTATATGAAAGAGAAGCTTTTGTACCGGCGGGCGGGAACCAAGGATCACGACCACGGGCAACTTGTTGTTCCATATAAATTCCGGAATCAGATATTACATATGGGTCACACCATATCTTTCAGTGGACATATGGGAGTGGGTGCCACTACTCAGCGTATTACGTGCCACTATTTTTGGCCAGGAATGTCTGCCGATATTCAACGGTATGTCAAGTCCTGTCCAGAATGCCAACGGGTCTCACCTAAACATTGGACCGCCTCAGTAACTTTGGACGAAATGCCAATTTTGAGTATTCCGTTTGAGCGTGTTGCCGTGGACATTGTTGGTCCTCTGCCACGCTCCAAGAGGAAGAATGCATTTATTCTAACTCTAGTTGATACATGCACTATGTGGTCAGAAGCCATAGCTCTACCTGGAATAGATTCCAAACGAGTAGCGGATGCCCTAGTGACTATCTTCACCAGATTAGGTTTTCCTAATCAGATTTTGACGGACAATGGTTCGCAGTTCTGGGGGAAATTAATGGAGGAAGTCTTCAATACCTTTCGGACTCATCATATCCATATAAGTCCCTACCACCCTCAAGCTAATGGGACGGTGGAACGCTTCAATGGGACCCTCATGTCGATCCTACGTAAGCTAGCACAGGAGAAGCCAGAACGTTGGGATGAGTACCTGCCCGCGACATTATTTGCATACAGGGAAGTACCACATGCCTCGACAGGACTTCCACCTTCTACACTATTATTTGGTCGACCCATAAAAGGACCGCTGGAGGCCTTAATGAGGACTTGGACTGAGGAGGGAGCCGATGAAACTGTCATCACTGCTAACCAGTATGTTGAGGAGTTGAAGCAAAAACTGGAGACAGGCTGGAAATTGGCAAATTCCAACCTGCGTCGTGCCAGAAAGAAACATGCCTCATCTTATAATAAGAAAGCCAAGGACCGTTCTCTGGAGGTAGGAGACAAGGTCTTATTACTTTTACCCCAAGGGAGTAATAAGCTTGAAATTGGATGGCAGGGACCTTTTCCCATCATAGAAAAAGTATCCCATACAAACTACAAGATTGCTATTCGAGGAAAACAGAAAGTATTCCACATCAACTTACTTAGAAAGTATGCTGAGAGGGTAGCAGATCCACCGGTGCATCTGATGGCATTATCGGTGGCAACTGAGGTAGAAGGTGGAGAGGACTCAGGTGTAGAGTATCCGCTAAAACCTCAGGAGACCATGAAGGATGTCGTCATCAACCCTGACTTGGAGACGTCTGAGTTGGAGAAGATGAAGCGAATTTCTAATGTCTCACGCCCCGGTGCTAACGGACAGGCCAGGTCGGACTAAGCTTGTAGAGTTTGACATGAAATTAACAAACGCAGATCCAGTCCGCCAAAAGTATTACCCTGTTCTCTATGCAAAACAGGAGGCTTTACAAGCTGAAATAAATTACCTATTAAAAGAAGGAATAATTTCGCCCTCGGAGTCACCCTATAGTGCAAGCGTGGTGCTTTTGAGAAAACCCAGCGGCGAGCATCGATTGTGCATCGACTATCGTCAGCTAAATGGAGTCACAGAATTTCAAGCGGAACCTTTACCGGATCAAGGATTATTGTTCGCGAAACTGAGTAAAGCGAAGTATTTTTCCAAGATAGACCTCAGTAAGGGGTACTACCAGATTCCAGTAAAGAAAGAAGTCCGACCGTATTTGGCTTTCAGCACAGCTGACGGCCATTACGAATTCAATGTGCTCCCATTCGGGCTGAGCAACGCTCCTGGTGTGTTCACCCGAATGATGAGATTGTTATTAGATCCATTAAAGGACCCGAGTATCAGTAACTTTATGGATGACATCCTCATCGCCTCGGACACTTACGAGGAACACCTGCAGTCCATCGACAGACTGTTAAGGAGGCTGGCAGAGACAGGGCTTACCGCCAGACCAGCAAAATGCCAGCTCGCTTTCCGAGCAGCTGGAATTTTTGGGCATACAGTGGTTCAAGGACACATGCGCCCAGAACAAAAGAACGTAGATAAACTACTCAAGGCTACCAGGCCCAGGACCAAGAAAGATGTCAGATCCTTCGTATCCCTCTGTGGATTTTATCAGAAGTTTATCAAAAACTTCAACGTTCTAGCTGCGCCATTAACAGATGCCACCAGGAAAGGAGCACCTGAGCAAGTTAAGTGGACGCCAGCGTGTGAAGAGGCTTATACTACGCTGAAGGACAGACTAACAGCGAAGCCTATTTTACAATTACCCGACTTGTCGTGCCCATTCACCTTAAGGACGGACGCGAGCAACGTGGGAATTGGAGCTACTCTTTTACAAAAGGGTCGAGATGATGGAGAGATGATGTTTCCAGTAGCTTACGCTAGCCGCAAGTTAAATACCGCGGAAAAGAACTACTCCACCATCGAGAAAGAATGTTTGGCTCTGGTATATGAAACCAAGTTTATTGTACAAAGCGACCACCAGCCTTTGATGTTCTTAGCCTCATCCAAACAATTAAACACAAGATTGATGAGGTGGTCACTATTACTGCAACCTTATACCTTCACCGTGGAATATATTCCTGGCAAATATAATGTTGGAGCAGATTTCCTAAGTAGACACTGCTCTACAGAAGACGAGGTTGTGGCTACGCTACTCGGTGTTCCCATACACTAGCGGGAAAGCTAGCAAACGAGAGGGCTTAGCCAGAGTGTAAAAGTCCGTGTCACGTACTTTTTCTCCTATGGGGGACATCTGTGGCGAAAGCCTGGCTGTACCCTCTCCTCTTGCTTATTATTCAGTGTATGTTAAAGAATTATTAGAAATGTTATATAAATGTTACGATCACATTATATTTACGGTTTATAGAGTAATTTAGTTTGGCTGACTTATCCTGGCCAACTTCAAACCAACTGACAACTGGCCCGGAAACGACCACTAGCGTATCCTAGTTCCATATCCGGTCTCACTCTTCTGCTATACATTGCAGACAGCGGTCGGGGCCCATTTGTGGTGTTCAAAAAGCAACGTTTTTTAAATAGTAAATTACTTAAACAAGTAATAAGTCAATATGATTACTGAAATAAGTAATAAGAAAGAGAAAATTTTATATTGAACAAGGGCCCCGATCCGTAGTGAGAATCTGATTCTGGAACTAGGTAAGATCAAACGATTATTATTCCTATATATAATTTTTATGTTCATAACAGTTTTGCAATGAATGTGAGTTTACGACATGATGGCCAGCCAATTCCACTAACGGCATGGTTGCCCATAGAATATATATTAATTAATAGAATATTCAATTTACAACTGAGTTCAGTTGTACTAACTCGTTCTTAATAGAACGAAACACGTCACGTTCTACAATATTCGTATAAATCCGGCGTCTAAATCTTGGATAAATTCAGAGAATATTATCGCTGGCAGACAAAGGAGACACTGCAATGTAGTACAAAACCACGCTAGTTTTAAAGTATACTCGGGTTGAGATACTTTGTTAATATATTAAAATAAGGTTAATATTACTGTTACTGCTAAGACTAGAATATACAGTACTGAATGGAATGGTTTAAATCAAATAGTAGGTATTTCATCAAAATGGCCTCGCTATATCTAAAACCAGCCCCACGCCATGGCATGACCTAGTTATCATGCCCACGCCGCTTGGGTGCCCATACTGTTCTTTTCTAGATTATCTCAGTTCTTAAGTACGGATAAGATCTCGTCTCTAGTTAATACCTTCTCAAGAGGAAAACTCTTCTTTATATATAGATGGATACGTGGATGACTATCACCAACCTAGGCAGTATTCATTGGAGACTATTCTCAGGCCTCTCGGAATGAAAATCAGTGGAGAGCATATTCAGACACCTTAGTATCTGGAACAATTTCCTTACTTTACAATACACCCTTGTGTCTCTTGCACACTTAGGAGCATCAGTTGTGATTGTTAGGTTTGTGATCCATGTCTTTTCCTATCACATCATCAGTACTTGTCTTGAATATTTCTTTTCGCTGAAGGGAATTGGATCCATTCACTCATATATATATATAATTCAGGATCAAACCGTACTCTCCTCATGAATAGAGATAGGCACTGTCACGTACGAGTGTAAATCAATCCTTTCCTTTCTACCTTGTCGGTATGTCCAGTCAGAATAACAGTTAGGAATATGTCCTAATAATTACAGCTGCCTTTGCCTTATGAGAAGACTATAGCTATAGCACAATGGTTGAATAAAGAAGGAAGGGTGATTCCAGACCATAGCTTACCAGATGTCCTGTTTGACTTTATTTGCAGAGTTGTTGTGGTGCACCCTCGAGCGGCACCCTCATCATCAACCAGCATCAGCGAGTTCACCCATAACTATTTGTTGCCTGAGTCAAAGTAGTGCAGTCCACTTTGCTGTCATCATCAAGTGAGAACTGATGGACTGGAGAGGAAAGCTGCAGACAACTATCGTGGGAGCAATGGATATGAGCTGAGTCGCAAACCATCAATCTGAATTCAACCCACCACCGAATGCTTTGCTGTGCTTCTATGATTTAAGAGCACATGAAACAGCTTTGTTTGCTGTATTAGCCAGAAACTAACATTAATCCATTTTACTTTTATCTCCCGAGTGGAGACATTTTTTTTTTCTTTTCTTTCATTTATAATTAAACTGTGCAGTCTGATTTGTAGACCATCACACAAAACTTTACCTACTGCCTTTTTCACCTCATAATAATTAATAGTAGTATAGTGTGTAAGGATAGAAGTTGAGTGAACTAGTTGTGTCTGTTATACTTGAGGGCACTGGGGGCTTTTCTTCATCACAGGGTAGCGTGTCACTGCTAACTAAGTCAGCTATCATCTATCGGTGTATAGTGTCCAACTTTACTTGCATTTCCCTGTGCCACTGATAGGAAGGTAGACTCATCTGGGACCAGGATTCATACTATCTAGACCCAATACGAGCCTTTTTGTCTTCTTCTCCTACAGTGGACTGACCTAACCAAGGGTCAGCTTTTCTATCTACATCCTTACCCGTAGGGTTTTCTTATACGGCTGTAGATCACGCGACAGTCAGAACCCAGCTCTCCGCTGGGTGCATGGACCTCAGAGCCACATATTTTAACCCTGGGAATGCCACAGGGATCTGCAGTCTCATCGGTGCTCTTTAACGTGTATACGAGCAAGATTGCAAGCCTAGAAGCACCAGGGGCTGGAAGAATACTAACATTTGCAGCTGATATTATTGCATTTAGGCAGGAGAGAAATAAGGAGCAAACAGCCTAGGAGTTACGGCGACAGTAGATAAAGTGATTGACTGATGCACAGAAATGAGTGCTGTCATCCACCCAGAAAAACCGGCTGTTTTGTGGTGCTCTCTGGAGAAACGTATTGTGAGAGCTGATGTCCCAAGCCTCGCGATAGATGGTAGAAATGTCAGCAGAGAGAACAAACTGAAGTATCTGGGGATCACATTTGACAGGAGCCTATCCTTCAAGGACCATGTGGAGACGGTTGTGACAAGATTTCAAAAGGGACTCAGTGCACTTAAACCTATGCTGCAATGGACACAGAGCAGAGAATGCTTTTCCCACTATACCAGCACTTGATCCTCTCAGTAATTGATTATGGATTAGGACTGCTCACTGTCTCAGAGAGTCAGCTGATGAAATTAGAGCGCATACAGAACGAAGCTATGCGGTTCATTCTGGGATGCACCAAAGACACCCCAGTAGTGTGTTCCTTGCAGCCTTGGTCTGCCGACTGTTGCAGGGTAGGCTCAAGGTGATGCAGGCGAAGGCATACCTCAGAGTAGCTGCAGACACAGACCACCCACTGCATGAGGCGCTGGACGCAGTTAAGGGTCAGCGACTGATAAGAGGGAAAGCATGGATGGCTCAGGCGGAGGATACGATCAGACAGGTGTGTATCTTGGAGAACATTAGGCGAGGAGAGGAGTGGGTCAGGGGCCAGCGGAGCAGTCAGACTTGTGGCAGAGTTGTAATCACATTAAGCCGGATGTGCAGGGAGTGGCCAGCAGGGGCCAACGGATGTGGAAATCCAGCAACTAATTCAGGACAATGCTCACTCGGGTGATGTGATTATCTACACAGATGGTTTCGGTGTCAAGAGGTGAGAGAAGTGGCTGGGAGTTCATAGCCAAAGCTAATGGTAGACGTTTGGTGCAGGAGAGCTGTCAAAGACTCAACCGCATCCCCTCCGCCAGGAAGAGCAGTCAATCTTGAAGAGGCCAGGAGGTGATACGGTGCCCGAGGTAAGGGCAGGGGAGATGAGGTAATGGGAGATGGTTATCCATTCCCTCATGAGACACGCAGGCGTTGTTCAGAGAGTTAGCACTCTAATCACGATAGCATCACGCCTCGTGGTAGCCACGGAGAAGTTGAGTATCCACTCAACATACCACGTCTGCGATCAGCGTGCCATGTGAGGCAACACGCACCAAGGTCAAGGTCGATCCGCGTGGTGTGTGACCACGGAAGGAGAAAACGTCAGACGGGGGACTGACTTTGTAGTGTTCACATCGTATAGAATAGATATGTGTTTTCATATAGCCTAGTAGATAGAGATTAGCTATAGGGTTTAGGAAAACTAGTGATAGAGAATATTGTGACTTTATGTTGTGTGTTTACTAGCGACTGTTACCTGCGTGTAGCGAGCCAACGGCAATAAAATGTACCCGTTATTTTCCTCGCACACGACTTGCAAGTTTTCTTGTATTGGTGTGGGAGAAGTATCCGATGATGCCTGTCAGATGAGTTGTTGACAGGCAAGGATAATTGTGGTGTCAGAAGTGGTGCTTGGACGAAAGAGCCAAGCAAATCCACTCAGCCACGGCTCTAGACTAGGATCTAATTTTTGTCAGTGACGGTAATCTGTGCAGACGAGAGCAATTTGCGAGCTAGAAATGTGCCTATCGTGACGAAATAGATTGTTTAATTGTGTCTTATGAAATGTTTATTTAGTGAAATCATGTATTCTTCAAAGCTGTAAGTAGTAATATTCTTATTTTCTCATATTCATTTATGTATTTACCAATTTATTTATGAATAAGCACCAAACATGATTCATGGCGGAGCGATACACAGCCAGCCGACAATATCGATTTTTGAAAACTAAAAATAGCGCTGCGCCTCTGACGTAGAATGACTGACAAACAGTTGTCCTAGGTCATTCGCATTACAGCAATCGAGTGTTTACAAAATCGTCAAGCGGCTGACCCGCCTGAATCTGTGCGTTATATTATTTATTATTTGTTTATTTGAGTTATTAAATGAATATATTTATTTATTTAAACATTATTATGGTATTTTTATTTATTTAAAAGCAGTTTATTGATATTTTTGGTCCTACTTTCTCTTTGTTTACCGTCACGATGGAACTATTTTTCGGCCACGCAGATGAGACTTGGCTGCACAACACTTACAGAAATTAACTAGGTTAGTAACGAAAGGCAATTACTGATAGAACGAAGACAGGACATTGACATTAAATTTAATTAACACATATTCTAGTTGTTCGTGAGTCTGTCATTGTCAAAGTCATTGTCCTTAGTTGTCGGGAAAATCATATCGTGCAGTAAGTGTAATTACTGCTGCCCTGCATATCAGAGGGCAAACAACAGCTGAAGGACGTATGCCATTGTGCCAAATAAAGTGTCCTCATTACGAAACGTGCCTCCATCCCAAAGTACCTAACAAGGTGACCTGTGTCAACGGAGTTCCGTTCCCTGATTCTCGGGAACATTAAGTTGAGTATACCTATATTTTTGGCATGCATGTGATTAATAGTGCATCTCTTTTTCAGCTTGTGATACACTAGCATATTTTTGTGCTCTGATTTTCCAACATAGAAATTTTGTTCAAGCATAGAAACTGAAAATACAATTCATAGTCCTCAACGAGGAACAAATATAGAACATCATAGATAAATATTTGAATAAACAAAACAATTGTAAGTCAACGCAAGCTAATTACTCAACAGCATGGCAACATTAGAGGACTTTATAAAAGCTGGTAAGCAATTACAATATACAGGTAAAGAGCTAGAAGAATATCTGATAAGAGATTTAAAGAAATAAAGGATGCTGAGAGAGACGAACGTGCACGAGAGAGGACAACAACAAAAGGAAAAAGAAGAACGAGATAGACAACATCAAAAGGAGATGGCACAACTAGCTGAGATAACAAAACAGAAACGCTAGAAGATGACAAACAGATTAAACAAAAAGAATTAGAGGTTAAACAACAACAGTTAGAACATGATAAGCAGGTTAAACAACAACAGTTAGAACATGATAAGCAGGTTAAACACAACATTAGAACATGATAAGCAGGTTAAAACAACAACAGTTAGAACATGATAAGGAGATTAAGCTAAAGGCAATTAGATCAGGGAGAAAGAATTAAGAACAAAGGAATTAGATCTAAAGCAAAAAGAAATAGATGTTAAGGAAAAACAAATTCCAAGTTGAATCAGAGACACAGTTGAAAGATGAAAGGTATGGACTGTAGACTCACACGCAGAGATCTCTGCCACTAAACTAAAGAGTCAACAAGAGGAAAATAAGTTCAATAAATACAAAAATATTATCAACCATATTGTAAAGATGATTCCATATCAGCCTGGACAGAGAATGTAGAGTATCAATTTAAATATCACCAAGTTCCAATAGAGATGTGGGCTATGATTTATATGAAAGAATCTGAGTGGTGAGCCCCTTAAAGTGATAGAATCTATACCAACTGAGCTTAGATCTAACTATCAATACATCCATGATAGGATTATGCAGCACTTTTTACTTGATGCCCCTGGGTATCAGGTTCAGTTCTCAAATTTAAAACCTAAACCTAGTGAAACGTTTATTGATTATGTTTCAAATGTGCAGAGTGTACTAAGACAGGTGGCTTAAAGCAGCTAACATAGGAAAAGACTTTGATAGATTAAAAAACCTTAATAGCTATGGATAAGGTCTATATCCACTATACCATTCTCCTTTTGCTAAATTTTTGCAGCAGTCAGACATTGAGAACATCGAGCAGTTTGAGAAAAAAAGGCTCAGCATATTTTTCTTCTAACAGAGATATTTTAAGACTTCAAATGACTCTGAAATAGTTTCCTTTGTGAAAGACCAACCAAAAAACTATCAGAGTAACAGAAAACCTTTCAGAAATATGACAATCAAAGATAGAAAGTGTCAAAATGTATTTACTTGTCAACTTATGCACGACACTTATTCTATGTGTGACAAATCGCCAAACTACCCGGCGCATCTTGAAAATGTTATCAAGAAGCAACAAAATAAAAGATCAGCATACAGGCGTGCAATCAAATGTTTTTTTTTTGTTCCAGCTATGGCCATTATTCTAATAAGTGCCTTGGCCGCCAACGTATGAAAGCTAACAATGCTATTTTGATTGACACCTCTTCAGATAGGTGGTAGTGAGACTGAGTGTGAAGTTGAAAATGTATTACCTTTCAAGGAGTCTGAAGATGTCTGTTGTGTGAACGATGTGTTAAGCTTTGACAATTGTGGACATTGTCAGCAGTTTCATGCAGACGGAAGACTGGAATGTGGACATACAGCTACCATGCTCAACTGAGAGTGTAAATGCAGCAATAGCCTCCAGAGGCAAGTTAGTGTTCCACAATGCAATGGTCAACGACAAACCATGCCAATGTTTGCTGGACAGCGGCAGTACCCTTATTGGTCTTAGAAAGGATCTAGTGAGTCCAGGTGATTATACAGGCGACTCTGTCAAATGCCGAACCTTTTCGGGTAACATTGAAATTTACCCTTTGGCCAAAGCCCGTATTAACACTCCTTTTCTTTCGGGTACCTTTACTTGTGCAATACTTGACAACCCTTGTACTGATTTAATTTTGGGTTCCTTACCCCAACTGAAACAGTGTACTAGTGATGAAATAGTTGCATGGGAGAAAATTAAATGCAGCTAATACAACTACTAGAGCAGACACTGTAAAACATCAAGACACACTACAAGATGAGAGACTACTGTTGCTTTCTCCAACTGGCACAGATGATACCAGCAGACAGAAATTTATAGAACAGCAGAAAGCTGATCCTAGTGTGTCTCCATATTTAAAATTAATGAAAGAAAGATCTAAAGTGACCAAAAATGCCTCATGGTTCCTTAAACCTAATAATGGCTTTCGTACGAGACATTTTACATCTGAGAACCATGAGAATCTGCAAACGGTGCAACCTGTACAACACCGCTTAACTGTGCAAAAACCTGCACATGAGTCACCAGCTTGCTGGTCACCTGGCAAAAGACAAAACCAGGCCTAGATTCCAGGCTCATGTTCATTGGCCAGATGTTTGGAATGAGATTAAATTATTTTGTCGTAATGTATTTTCTTGTAATGTCTGTAAACAATTAGTACATAAGTTTAAGGGTAGACATCCTACAGCTGAAGTACTACCTTCTACTCTGACTTCTAGACCTGTAAGAGGGAGGGTCAAATTTACCAATACACAAACAAGGGTGCTTGAACAATCGATGGTAAACCAGATTAAAACAGGCGTCGGTGACTTCCAGACAAGCAAAATGGCAAGGACCATTCAAGGTGTTACGTGACATTTCCAATGTTGACTATGGAATATCGATAAACAGACACTTAAAGATGTTCCATGTCAACATGTTAAAACTTTACTTTTCACAACAAGCCACATAAGTAGGGACAGACGAACATAGTGCATCCACACCTAGTAATCAGACGACAGACATACATAACGCAACTACACTAGTTAGCGAGACTGGCAAATCCGACAAGATGCAGACATTTAGTGAGTTTACAGGATACGCATGATATATGTTTCCATACGGATGACTGGACAACACACTGACTGAAACGGAAGACATGTCTGTCGACAGAGTGCGACTCTTCGGTCTCACTGTCAAACCGAGCAAAGTCAAATTAGGCCTAAAAGAAATGCATTTTTGGGTCATGTCATTTCTCAAGGTCAACTAAAGACTGACCTGAAAATTAGTACCAAAATTATGAATCTGACCATGTCTACTAGAAAGAAGCAGGTCAGAAGCCTTTTGGGATTAGTAAAGTACTCAGAAATTACAATTCTATATTCCAATGTTTTAAAAGCATCTGTAAAATTGGATGTGAAAGATGCATTATTAATTTCTGCATTGTCAAAAATGAAAATTTTTTGTGTAATATTCCAATCCTCCGCTTGCCTAATCCTAGGCTCGTTTATTATTCTAGGATAGATGCCAGCAGTACTAGGCCAAATTTTTTGAGGGCATCTTCCATCCGAGTTGCTACGTGAGCCGTAAGATCACACCTGCTTGAGTCCAGAGATTCCATATCACAGTTGCAACCCTAGCGTCATCTATGCGATGAGAAAGCTCCATCTAATTCTGACGGATGTTCACTGCATTGTCCAGACCGACAACTCCCCGATCACGGTCATACAGAGTGGTGTGCATCGAAATGACCGGATATACAGGTGGTCACTAATTTTACCATCTGGGGTAGAAATACCTGAAATCCCACATATAAATTGTAGAGTGATAGTTAGTACATGAATATATTATATTATTCTATGCAAAATAGGTTACATATACATCGACATTATGTGCTTAATCATGTACCAAGGAACAGTGAACTGTCATGTGTCCGTATACATCAAGTGAAGAACTGTGCTGCAAAACGTAGATATCACCGTGTGAAATAGGACAGCTCATTACCAACTAAGCTCCATTCCGGTGTATCATTTGTGTGAAGCGCAGAAAACAGTGTCAGAACAATGTATAATAGTGTGACATTACAGGTTAGGCACGTGATCGTACAGGACACAAGTCTTCGCGTTGTTAGAAACATACTTTATTAGCCGAATCGTTCTATTTCAGCCCACATGATGGAGACTCCCTTCTTGGTGTTGACATCTCTTCTCGCTGGCCCCCAAGTGACGTGTGTGTTTTCCTAGATACCCTTCTTCATTCGTGCACACACGTTCACTATGGTTTTCCCCCTAGTCAAGGAATGCGCAGCATTCCTTAACTCTTTACTCCTAACCTAATTCCCTCACTGTTACAATGCCTCCCCTTCTTCAAAGAGAATTTTTCCTTGAAAAAATCTCAACACCAACTTTTAAATAGTTAACTTTACATCTCTATTCTACAATAACAACAATTCCATATATTTCCTAACTCAATTCTCCTATCTCCTCATAGCCAATTGCTAACCAGAGACAATAATATCGAAACTCTCTACAAAACTCGTTATAAAGTTCTCTAGAAAACTTTCTACAAAACTCTCCATAAAATTCCCCACAATACAAAAGTCTCCATAAGCGAACCGCTTTTAACTTTAAAATGTCCATCTAAATTATGATTGACAAAACTGAAGATATTCCCCTTATCCTTTATTCACATTCTCACACTCTCAGTATTCTAGGATAGACAGAAAAAAAATAGCTAGATTAGATTTGGGTAGGTGCGCACCTGAAAATAATAAAAGTAAGGAAAAAGTAAGAAAGTAAGAAGTAATCACCTTTCTCTTCCCATACATTCTCAAAACTTTATCAAAAAATAAAGTTTCAAAATTTATCTTCAGTTTCCGTCAATAATAATTGTTATTATCAAAAAAATATGTTAATCCAAAACTGCTAGCCTTTGTATTATTCAGCTCATCAATTTCCCGTTTACCATTCCTTCAACAACAAAAAACTTCCTAACTATTATTATACTGTTAAGTACAGTCTTCTTCTTCCAATATGCAGTTATTTAAATGCCAAAACTCAACCTGGCATTCCCCCCATATTCTCCCATTAAACGCTGTTCAACCCAGCTCCTATTATAAACCTTGTATATACATTGCATACCCCCCATGTAATAACAACATACCCCTCCATTACTACATATAGAGTCACTTCACTAACCACTACTTTAATTCATCTTCTAACTGAACTTCAAAGTAATAATCATTTTAAACACACTTAGGGTAACTCAATCAAACCAAAACATCGTAAAAATAACCATCTAAGATAACTTATTTTTCACATTTCATAAAAACACAATTGAAGTCCCAACAATTGAGTCAAACCATTTCAATCCCACACATTAATCAATGTACACATACATTAGAAATTTCAAAACCATATTCTGAGTACCCAATAATAATTTTCTGACGTGTCCAACTTCTTCTTCTATCCGCCATCTGCAGAACCTTGTATACACTCTATTCATCTATCTCTTCTCCATTTCTTTAATAACCTCAAATTTTTTTCTATAATTGCAATATCTACATCAATGTCGCTATCCTCTCGAGGAGAGCTATCTTCTTTCATATCAGCTTCTTCATCAGTTTCTGACTTTTCATCCATCTCTTGTTCCCCATCTGTATATCCATTACTAGCAACCGCTAATTCTCTTCCTTTCTAAATCAATCTAATTTTCCTGTCTTGCCGTCTCAACAAATTTTCAAATAGTGGCATCTCTTCCTCACTCGAAGAATTCGCTCTAAGGTTTCCTTTGCCTCTTAATTTCTTTTTCTTTCTGTCTATCTAACTTTCTTTTTACTGCCTGTCTTGTATTCATAATGGAGGTTCAATATTTTCCCTGACTGACTCTTCACTAATATAATCGTCATACACGTTATTTTCCTCTGTCATGACTGTTTTTTGGTACCGTTTCTTCTTGTTCAGCTGTAGTAGATGCTGTTGTTACTTGTTTTCCATTCTCTAATAGGTATTGGATATACACGATTGTCTGACAATCTGTCCACCTGACAATATTTCTTCGGACAATAATAATTATTATTATTCTCTGCATTCCTTTCCTCATTATCCCGCCTTAAGTGTTCTACATGTGAACGTGCAACATGCCCTGAAATTTGATTCTTAATAGTATACGACACTGGACCTTTTTTTTCTAAAATATAGTATCCCGGGACCCATGAGCATCAAACTTAGAGTTTTTTCTATGTTTTTTATAATATACCCTATCACCTACGTTAAACTCTTGTAAGTGTGCATTTTTATTTGCGTATTTCTTCTGTCTTTCTCTAGCCTTAATTATATTATTTCTTAACGTACATGTGCTTTATGCATCTCTTGCAACCTTGTTTCTTGAAAATCTTCCCCCAGATATTTTCTCCTAGGCTTTAATAAGTTATCAATTGGCAATATTGGTTCTCTTCCATGTACTAAGTAAATGGTGAGAAACCTGTTCCTTCATTTTCGTGTGTACGTATCGCCGCTAATGCTATCCCCAATAAAGATCCCATCCATATCGTGTTCTTCTACATTTTTCGCTAGAATATTGTATAGTGTTCTGTGTTGTCTCTCATTTTTAGCATTAGAAGTTGGTCTGTAATATGAAGTCCTAATGTGTTTTATATTCCAATCTTTTACCAATTTCTCAAACTTTTTATTTACAACTCTTTCCCATTGTCTGTAAGTATTATTTGTGGACACCCAAACCTTGGTATAATTCTTGTAAAAGCATATTTATAACTGAATCAGCACTCTTGTCTGGAATTGGATACACTTCTGGCCAAGACTATATGAATCAACTATATGTAGTAGGTATACATTTCCCGATAATGTTTTTTGTTATTTTTTGGATTAGGACCCTGAAATATCCACACTTACTTTTGCATTGAATTGAGGAATATCGGTATCTGTAAAGACATTTAATTATCTTCATGTTCTAACCTACACTTTCACATGCTTCAATATATTCATATACGCTTTTGAATAAATTCGGCAATAATATTTACTGCTAATAGCCTTCACTAACTTATCTCGTCCAAAATGACCAT
>JACEFZ010022183.1:0-26220 GCA_014155875.1 Cepaea nemoralis
ACACAAACACACACACACACACATCACACACACACATCACCACACACACACAAACACACACACACACATCACACACACACATCACACACAACACACACACACACACACACACACATCACACACACACACACACACACACAAATGAACGTGCCTTAACAGGCTAAATATAACAAAAAAGGTACCTTGCAATTGCACTCGGTCTGTTGGCTAAGATCAAAGTGTAGTATATTTGCGTGATCTTGTCAGGGCCACAAGCAGAGGTCAACCTGACAGCCTGAATGACACACAAGGGACTTGGGTACCTGATGGGGCGGCTCTGACCTCTGTAGGAGCCGTGAGCTCTCGTAAATTGTGGCAAAGTTTAAAGTATTGATTTATCTGAACTTGATCTGACCAGGATGCAGAGGCGTTCATCCAAAATGCAAACTTGAATCACCAAATCACTGTCCATAAACACTGACAGACGGGTTTTGGTGGACCACGATTGATCGAAAGGCACATAGTGGGATTATGAGGCCCTAAAATAAATAAATAATAACTAGTGAGGGCAATGAAAAGGTGTCATGTGCAGACCAGATACGTCACACCAGTGACCATCATTGCATAGAGAGTATACGGCAAAGAATCCACAACAATCTCCGCCATTTGGCATGACACTACATTTAGATATAGTTTATCGTAGACTGTCTTGATGCTCTCACTCTTAAATGTGAGTGTACGCGCTCAGAACGTCTACAAATTCATTATGGCAAGAAAGAGGGCTACATTGTGAGTCAAGATTGGTCGTTACAATTGTGAGCTCATTGCTTCAGATCTTCTTAAAGGTGGTGAATGTTCCATATATTAGCATATCGTTACTGACAGATAGGTGAGAAATCAGAAGCCGAAATGGAAATAACAAGATGCAATAAGGCAAACTCACTCATTGGACAAATGGCACCAATACTAAAGAACGAAAACGTAGCAGTAGATACTGAAAACAACTCTATAACACAATCACCTTGACCTTAGCCTTCCAGGACTTGCACTGAACGCAGCTTTGACTACATCGAAAAACGATACAATTTTTCTTTTCTTTTTCAGAATATATTCACACACAAAAACAAAACATTTAAGATTATCATTTGAAGCTCCCTCGTACTTTGCCGATAACAGAGTGCATGATCGCCTACACCATTTTACAAGGCACATAATGATGATGATGATATATTTCAAAATATTAGTCTCACTGTTCACTAACATTTTGTTCT
Organism: Cepaea nemoralis; assembly: GCA_014155875.1. Lineage (NCBI taxonomy): Eukaryota > Metazoa > Mollusca > Gastropoda > Stylommatophora > Helicidae > Cepaea > Cepaea nemoralis. Next base: position 1,251 of record JACEFZ010022183.1, read on the forward strand.
CTATTTCTGAGTTAGCAATAATGTGCCTGAAATAGTTTTAACAAAAGGAAAGAAGACTATGAGGGGAGGGAATAATACTCTAAATACTATTTGAGGCAGCAAGGGAGATAACGATGACTATTTATTCATTTAAGAGATATGGTGGTTATTTAATTTTAAAGAAAAATAGTTGTGCAATTTTACTTACCTCTTTACGTGGAAAGTTATCGGTAATTATGCAATCGAACAATCATTTTATTTGTTTTACCACCTTATATTAATCCATACACGACTCTTCATACTGTATAATGTTATATACAATATTCCTGTTTGTACATAGTGATTGGTCTGAACAACTGTCTGCTTCAATGTATGACCAGAAATCCTCATAATCCATAATTTTGGCAGGTACAATTGTGTACCATAGTCACCCAGAACAACACCCACTAGCACTTTACTATATAGAAATGAGACTGCAACACCTTAGGAGAATACATCTTAATACACCACACTACTTTGGAACACTACCAGCATTCTATAAGACATGTATACAAACACTCCGAGGGAGTAAGCACTTACTACACCAGACAACACGCCAAATCTACAAATACCTGGTTAAACAACAAGCACCCCCACTACAAGCTAGAATTAAAAGAGGGAAAAATACTACATACAAGACTATACATGTACATTTACTAATCTCCACAACCCAAACATAACTCCCAAGGCGAGGGAAATTACATATCGTTTGATCTTTAACATGACACCTACTACCGAAAAACAAGCACACAGGTCAAAACGAATATCACCATGTCAACTCTGTAGACAAAACATACAAGAAACAGAAGACCACATTTTTTTTACATGCCCAACAGTACAGACTGCACTAGACACTTTAAGACAACTAATTGAGATATTCACCAAAAAGAAGACAGATATGTACAAGGCAATATTTTTAAACACAATACCAAAAACCACAGAAAATAATCACATAAGATTGTTGACTGCACTAGCAGAGTACAGGTATGTGGTATGGACCTGTAGAAATGCAGCAACATATAGGTTCAGAACATACAACACACATATAATACAGCACATAGTACAAAACAAAATCACACAAATATTCAAAACCACTTAGACAAAAGGGAATATACAAGTTTCAAATTTGTCTGTGGGATTTGGATAAGGTATACAAACATAGAGATATATCTAAATATGTATTAGTTTGTGCATGCATAGATATGTCTGTACATATACGTATAAGTAGGTGTGTGTGTGTGTGTGTGTGTGCGCGCACGCGTGTGTGTGCGCGCGCGTGTCTGAGTGAAAATATACACATAAATGTGTATGTATAATTGGTATGTATATATCTTTGTCGGTAGTGTCTGTTTTGATGTATGTTTGACCCCTAGTCAGGCGTGGATAAACGTATAGTTTTCATAAATGCGTGACGAAAAAAAAAATTTGAATTTAATAGCGGATAGCAACAGGGATGGCAGCGTCAACTTTTACTTTGATTCAGACAAGTGATTGTGTGTTCATGCTGCTGTTTTCGTGTAGTATTATTATCATGTAATATTATTTGAAAGGAAAAAAAAAGTTAGAATTTTATTTCTGTATCATCATCACCATCATCATCATCATCATCATCATCATCATCATCATCATCATCATCATCATCATCATCATCATCATCATCATCATCATCATCATCATCATCATCATCATCATCATCATCATCATCATCATCATCATCATCATCATCATCATCATCATCATCATCATCATCATCATCATCATCATCATCAAGTAATGTGTAGGCAATTGCACATGCCATAAATGTAATATTATCGCATATGTGTATATTAATGCATTTGTTGTAATCGAAATTTTAAAGGAAAACATGAATTTAAAAAAAAAATGTTTTACAGGCCAAATAATCTGACAATTATTATTATTTATTTATTATTATTATTACTTATTATTATTAATACGTTTATTACTACTGCTACCATTATTATTAATTTTCCCATTATTATATTTGAATGTGCAACATGAAATATATTGTGGATGTGTACCTGTGTCGCTGGCAGTAACATATGTATGCGTCTGGGTGTGGATGCAGGTGTGTGTGTGTGTTGCATGTATTTGCACGCGCATGTGTACGAGTGTGTGTTTGTGTGTGTGTGCGCGCGTTTACATGCACTATGCCTTAAATGTCATAATATAACTGTATATATGTATGTATTTGCTTTGTTCACACATGTGACACCTAACACTAACAAACGGCAACGCTCTGTAATATACACAAACAAAAGAAACACACATTACGCCTTGTAAATATACATTGATTTGTATGAAATAAACGTTTAAAAAAAAAAAAAAAAAAAAAAAAAAAAAATTGCCTGGCACATTAAAAAAAAAAAAAAAAAAAAAAAATTGTGTACCATATTCGGCCTTTTGGCTAAGAACTGTGTTGTGTTGTTTGTCCATCAAGAATGATGATGACCATTCATTTCATCCAGTGGGGTTGAAGGTGTGGAGCCGTGGGGTCTAAGATGGCTGATAAGGCCTTTTTTTTTTTTTGACTTGAGCGATGACTTGGATTAAAGTGAGGAAGAGTTGCGCAATTCGTCGACCTCACTCTCTCGCCTGAGTCCATCTGAGTCCAGTGGCAAGACAAGTCGAGACGACTGGAGACGAATACAGGTGCAGTGGATGACCAGGGCGCTCTACGTGCCTTGCCGTGCTCATTACGTTCCACAACGCTTTGCAGGTAAACGCCGTCTTGCCCGTTGAATCAGGAATGATTTCTTCCGCGCAGTCTGCCGAATCCTGTCTTCACATGCTGGGTAGGCATACCCTAGTTTACCTCTTGGTTTGACACCAAATCGGATACCCATGCCTGGTTTAGCCAGCCTCTCACAGCTGTTCCCCGGGGGGGTGGCCGCTGTCGCATGCTGACAGCTACTAGGAGCCACAGGCATGAGCTGGGTGTCAAACTTGGACCAGTGGGGGATGGGTCCTGAAAGGACATGAGAGCCATCCTTACCAAAATTATCTACACCCGTGTTTACCAGGGCCACAAGGAAAAGTCAACAAAAATGACACCCCGGGACATGGGAGTCTTATGGGTCGGCTCAGGCTCCTGTGTGGACGGCGAACCTCATATATTGAAAAATAGTGGCGTCTGGGATCAAAGTAAAGCTGTATCCATTCTTCACAAGAATCTATGACCTCAGTAGAACATACCTTTTTAAAGATGTGCTCCCCCCAATCCTTCCAGAAATTTCCTCTGTCTTACCTGCTGCCCTCTCTCTTCTTGATCTCATCGTGCAGTGGATGCTGTGCACTCACTGACTCGCTGGTAGACATGTGCTCATGTGCTTTCCCGACAAGGGAGTGCATGATCGCCTACATCCGTTGACAAAGCACATAATGATGATATCGTATTTCAAAATATTAGTCTCACTTTTCACTAACATTTTGTTGTCTATTTCTGCATTCGCATTAATGTGTATAACACATTTATAATAAAATTGGAAAACCATGTACTTGGGGAAAATTGGGCGATGGGGGAGTACAAATCTAATCTAAATCCATATCAAGTTCAACACGGGAGATAACCATAGCTATTTGTTCATATCATGAATACCGTGGTTATTTAATGTTTGTGTGTGTGTGTGTGTTAAATGCATAAATAATTTACATATGTTTCACATCTTACTTGCCTCGTTTCCTTGAAGTTTTTTTGTTAATTATGCAACCAAACAATCCTGTTTTATTTGTTGTCTACTACCTTGTATTAATGTATACATGACTACTACAAGTGTATGATACCGCACACTATTTTATTCTATTTAAAAAAGTGATAGACCTGAAAAATTGTCAGTTTAACCGGATCATTGAATAATCGCAGAAAAAAAAAATTTTTGGTAGGCACACGCATTTACCTTGCAATTGTACTCGGCCTTTTGGCTAAGAAATATGTGTAGTATCTGCACTTGACCTTGCCAGGGTCAACCAAGTGGCACACAGAGGCCTGAGGCGGTTCTGACACCTGTGGGAACAGCGAACCCCACAATTGTCAAGTAGTGGCAGCAAAGATGAGAGTATGGATTTATCTGCACTTGATCTGGTCAGGGTGCTGACAGGTCATCCAAACTGCAAACTCACACAAAACACAAACACACACACACACAACACACACACACACACACACACACACAATCACTTACACCTATCACACACGCAGAAATAGAGAGATAACGACACAGAGAGACATACATTTACATGGAGCTAGTTAGTTTGTTAGTTAGTTAGTCGACAGATCATCCTCATTATACATCGAACCATTCAGTCCATAAGTGCTCGGATCCCCTCCTCAGCAAATCCCGCAGCGTGTAGCGGCTAACGACGCCAGTTCTGTGTTGGTTTATCAATCTTCTTTGGCTTCCTGTGTAGTGTTCTTGTTTGGCCATCCCTCTTTTAATTTGCTGTTCTCGCAGTCTGGCCATTGTTGTAGATTCACAGTCATCACTTAGTTCTCGCAAAAGTCTTACTTCTCGTAGAGCATTCAGAATGTCAGCCTGGTCCATGGCGCGTCCACCCTCCACAGTAGATGGAGCTGTAGAGAGTAAGTTCTTCATCATCATCATGTGCCATGCCGATAAGCGTGGGCCGTCATGTTTTACCATCTCACACGGTCACGAGACTCGTGGATCAGCTCCTTGTTCTCGTCTCGACCATGTCACGTTGCCAAGCCATCTAACTGTCTACCTCCCTGCCTTCCTCTTGTTCTTGTCCCTCTATGTTGCTAGTTGTCACTAAGTCCTCTAGTTTATTTCTTCTCATAACAGGATACTGTTTTAGTTACTGCCACGTCGAGTGACAATCAGTGTCTCCAGTCAGACTAATGCTAGTTACTGTCATGCCATATTACAATCTTTGCCTTCAATCAGGCTACTGATCTAGTTACTGCCATGCTCACCATAGTCAGACTACTTGTTTTAGGACCCGCAGTCTGCCTTCACATTTGCCCCTCTGAACTGATCTATAAACCCTTCGAGTACCCCTATGTCCAACAACAGACCCATCTGTCTAGATATCTACTTACCCTAAGAAGAAACTCTCAAAAGCAAAGGCTTGAACCTCTACTTCTAAAATTATCGGTTTTGTTGTCTCCACCCGTTAACCATTCTGGTGTATACTAAAAAGAACGTACTACATGTTGCTTGCACTTGTCTCCATTCCTCACAAGAATCTATGTCCTCGAGTGAACAGACCTTTCTAAATCTGTGCTCGGCCTGACATTTCCAGGAGTGTCCACCGCCTAACCTGCTGCCCTTCCTCTTCTTGACCTCACCGTGCAGTGGATGTTGTGCACTCGGTAGACATGTGCTCAAGTACGAGGGAGCTTCAAATCCATCCATCATGTGCCATGCCGGTAAGCGTGGATGGTCATGTTTGCCATCTCACTCGATCACCAGAGTCGTGGATCAACTCCGTGTTTATGTCTCGACCATGCCACGAGGCCAAGCTATCCAGGTATTTGCTTCTAGGTCTTCCTCTTGGTCTCTTCCAAGTTCTTGGTTATCTCCAAGTTCTCCAAGTCATTTTTTCTCATAACATGCCCAACAAATGTTGACTGTCTACGTCTAATTTCTCTAACCAGTTTACGATCTTAATTTGTTTCTTGAAGGACTTGCTCATTGGTTTTTCTGTCTGTCCATGGTATTCTGTACATTTTCCTCAGAAACCACATTTCTACAGCCAACAGATGTTTTTCAGCTTGTCTGATTATTGTCCACCCATCATATCCATACACAAGTACATGTTCTATGTAGCATCTCAACACACTTTTTCTCGTTTCAATTGACATTTTTTTAGTTAGTTAGTCGAGATTCCAACTTCATGGCAACCGGTCGTCCCCATTATGCTCCGTTCCAGTGCCAGTGAATATCACACAAACTGCTCCCCATTGTCCAATGTGACATGTGGAACAGACAGGAGTCTCGGCCATCCAACAGCCCGCACAGGTACACTGTGCATAGTGCTGCCGCCAGAATGCCAACACAAAATTCATCCACGAAAACCACAGTTCATCGTCGATGAACTCGGCAGTCACCAGAAAGACCTCATTGACCCGGGTTTTCTCACATGGCTCGGTCTTTTAGAGCAGGGCGACCCGCCAAAAGCGTCGCAAAAAGCACGAACTCCGCAGCTTCAGCAACGACTCCTGGAAGTCTCCTGAAAAATGCATTCGTGAACCGGAAAGGCAAATTAGTATATTCAACAACAGTCGGTAGGCATTGTTCCGATCATGAAGGTCACTGTTTAGGACAGATGTAAAAGCATTCCCCGTGAATTTCACAGCTCACAGTGTCACCCACGCTCTCACTCAGTAGCAGGCCGACGGAACCATAATTGCCATCTTTTTATTGGTCAGTATGTCTCTCAATTTGCTAAAGGCTACTTTTGCCATGGCGATTCTTGTTCTAATCTCTTCAAGACATCTACCATCAGATGTTATTACTGTTCCGAGATAATTGTACTTATTCCCTTGTTGAAGAATAGTCCCACTTATTTGTATATTACACTGTGGTATTTCGTTCTTCCCAGTGACGACCATAATTTGTGTCTTCAAATGAAAACCTTAAATGTGTGATAGAAATTACAATAAAATGTCATTGCCCTCTAACCTGTCAATATTGTTTTTAAGGATGTTCGGAGTGTTAAGTACGTGACGTCAATGCAGGAGAACACAGTGACGTCATACGGAAAGTTTAAAGACTACCGCCCCACTTTTGAAATGCACCACGGAGGATGAGCTTTCTTGTATCCTTTTTTTCAGTGAAGGCTGAAATATATAGTAATTAATCTGAGAATTACGGTACGGAATTAGTATGGTGATGCATGCCTATCAATCGAGCAACTGTCTGAGTGGAGTTGGAATTTTCAAATCAACGTGACTTATATGGCAGACAGTTCACACCGAGTTGTGAAATAGAGAATGTTTTTCTACAAGAATCCAAGCAGGTTATCAGCGCTGGAGGACTTGCATTGACCGCAGTGGTGACAACGTCAAAAAATGATACATGTGTTCTTTACCTTTTTAGAATAGTTTTACACACACACACACACACACACACACACATATACACAAACACGCACGCACGCACGCACGCACACACATGCACGCACGCACGCACGCACGCGCACACGCACACACACACACATGTAAGCTTTTAATTTAAAGCCACATCATACTTTGCCGATAAGGGAATGCATGGTCGCATACATAATTTGACAAGACGCATAATGATGATAATGAAAATGATGATGATTACACATTTTAAAATATTAGTCTTACTGGCCACTAATATGTTGTTGTCTATTTCTGTAATCGCAATACTGTGCATTACAAACTTAAAATAAAAATAGAAAACGCTGTATTCTAGGAAATTTGGCAACGAGGGAATACACATAATCTACATCCATATTAAGGCCAGCAAGGAAGATAACGACAGCTAAAATAAATGTTTTGCATATCCTTTACAGGACATCGCTGTCAACATCAACATCTTTCAGCTGATTGTTGATTTCGTGGCAAGATTACGCGCAGTAGTTTACCATTGCTTTCTGCGCGGCCGGCTCACATACTCCGTAAGTTACCGACGCGGTTAGAACCGCTACCGATTCTCGTCGTCGTCACGTTACTCACGAGAGTATACGGGGTTACGGAGAAAGTCGCTACCTCCTAGGCCAGGGAGACCGGCTAACGATCGCTACTGTTTTATATAACAAATACAGTGGTTATTTAATTTTTAAAGTTATTTGCACAGTTTACTTGCCTCTTTTTGTGGATTTATCCGCGATTTATGCAATCAAACAATCTTTTCACATTACTATTAAAATTATATGATATCGCACACAATTTTAGTTTATATAAAGAGTGATAGGTCCGAGGATAAGAATAATGTGAGTGTCATTTAGCAAATGACAGTAGCATAAGATTTATTTGATGAGTTAGCGCATCAAGAGCAAGTTACAGAGTGTCACAAACGTTGCACGTAGTGACACGTACATTGAACGCAATGAAGACGTCATTGTAATACGTCACCTAACACTGTAACGGTAAGGTAGCCAGTGTGTGATCCAGCAAAGACAGCGTTAGGACGTGCTTCACCTCCATTCACAGAATACCGCCCCTTATACTGCTGCCAGTCCTTGGTGTCCACATGAAGTCGCTCTAGTTTGTGTCCGGTAAGTGACTACAGGTACTCCTGGCTCTACTGATGCCACGGTCTCTGGCATCTCTGGTATTCGCTATATGACAGTGGAAGGTTGGCGTTTGTTATGCATTCATTCTCATAGCAGGTGGCCAGCTTGGTGCCCAACTATCTACACAGTCTAGAGAGATGATGCGCGATGGAGAAGCAAGAGCGAAAGTGCGGTGCGAAAGACTGAAGTCTGGATGTGCTCACTCGCTCATGTTTGCTGTTGAAGTTGCCTGCGATAAACTATATCTCAGTTCACTCGAATGACTTTGTCGTTGGATTTATGTTGGAGTCATCATGGTGAGGCTGTCCTATATGTGATTGTACCATACATGTTGGTGTTTGACATCCATCTTCACTGAGTCAGTTCATACCCCTGAGCCATACAGTTTTAGCTGTTAAACGTCGGGTCAATATCATGAGAGGAAGCAGAGATCAGCGTTTAACCCATGACACACACACACACACACACACTCTAACACTCATTCACTCACTCACACACACTCACTCTCTCACTCATTCACTTCTCACTCATTAACTCACTTACTCTCACACACACAATCGTTCACACACACACACACACACACACACACACACTCACTCTCTCAACCACACTCTCTCACACATACACATGAATGCACGTACGCACACACTCCCTCACTCTCTCACACATACACGTACGAATGCATGCACTGACACATTCCCTCACCATTTCTCGCTCAATCACTCTCTCCACACACACGCATGCACGTGCGCGCACACACATTCACTCTCTCTGACACCCACTTTCTCTCTCTCTCTCTCTCTCTCTCTCTCTCTCTCTCTCTCTCTCTCTCTCTCTCCCACACACACATATATAGTGAACAATTATAGGTAAACAATTATAATGAACAATTATACCGTTATACCATAAACATAACAACAGATAACGACAACAGATAACGACATAAACAACAACATGCTAGTGAACAGTCAGACTAATATTTTGAAATATGAATTAATCATCGTCATCATCATCATGTGCCTTGTGAAATGACGTAGGCGATCATGAACTCCCTTATCGGCAAAGTACATGAGCATATGCCTACCAGCGAATCAACGAGTGCACATCATCCACTGCACGGTGAGATCAAGAAGAGAAAGGGCAGCAGGTTAGAAAGGGGAAACTCCTGGAAGGGACAAGCCGTGCACAATATGCGTAAGGTCTGTTCAGAATGGATACAAGAGCAAGCAACATGTAGTACAGTGGAAACTCGCATAACGAGTAATTCGCGTAACGAGCAAGATAAATTTTAAAAAATGACTCGCTGAACGAGCGACGTTTCGCATAACGAGTGACAAAGGGAGGGAAAGTCCATCCTCCAGGACTACAAGTTGACCTTCTTGAAGAATTTAAATTCATCAAGATCCAGTTTCTGCCTCCCAACACTACTCCGTTACTCCAGCCTATGGACCAGCAGGTTATTTCTAACTTTAAGAAGCACCACACTAAGGCGCTCTTCGAGCGTTGTTTTGAGGTGACTGAAGTGACCAATCTCACTCTCAGAGAGTTGTGGAAATATCACTTCCACATCGTGGCCTGCCGAAGAGCTTTTGGAATTATATTGTGTTTCAGATAAAGAAGTTGCGGAGGAGAGTGTGTCCAAGGAGAAGGAGAAGGTAACAGCAAACCAACAATCTTCTGGCGCAATAAGAGAAATGCTGAAAGCATGGGAAACTGTTGCATCGTACAATGAGAACCATAAGGCAGTGGCTATGAGAGCTACTAATTTATTTAATGATAATGCAGTGTCGCATTTCCACCAAATTCTGAAGCGTCGGCAAAAACAAATTTCTCTAGACAACATTTTAGTAAAAAAAAGAATTAGGTATGTACTATAAATTGTAAATTAATTATTTCAATTTTGTTTTCTACAAATCAAATTCTCATTCAAGGTTCGTTCATTCCGCGATAGCAGAGGAAGATGAATCACGCTCCTTAACAATGTATATATAATTTTCTTTGAGAAATTCAAAACAATGTTTTCCCGTAGTGAATTTGAATAACGAAGACACAAACAATAGATTGCACGATTTATTGCCTGGCATATTTCGCTGCATCTCGTCAGGTACATACTGCAGAAATCACACAACTTACGTGAAATTAACTAGATAAATCCCCCAAGTTGAAATATACACATATTCGCACAGTAATGTCGATTGTCTACCACGGTAATTTTAAGCTGACTAACATGTCTTTCTGTTTACACAATTCTGGCTTGCGTTGATAGATCATAATTGCTTCTGCAAATTTTAACAAGCGAGTATTTTGTGTTCTAAACAACACGCGAAATGCAGTGTCTCTGGACACAACATGGCGACTGGCGACAATGTGCCTGCCGATTGAAGACGCCGGGAGCTTCCGGTGTGTCGGCTCCTCGTGGCTAGCATCTCCTGTGTGTTGTATCTTGTTGACCCATTGAGGTATGTGTTCTGACACCCGTTTGTTAAGCTGTCTCTCCGTTCGACCAATGTAAACGGCCTGGCATCTACATGTGAATTGGTAAATACAATTGTTTGTGGCGTACAGAGGAACAGGCTCTTTGACTGTTGGTGTAGGAATGGGTACGGTTGTATATCTAATGACTGGAGTTGCCGCACAGAATGTCAAAAGTGTTACGCGTGTGACATCACGGTGCAGACGAAAACCGTACCTTATAATGGCTGTTTAAATATGGCCGTTTTGATATCCGTTAATTTGATCAGAGAAGGGATGAGTTTATAGAAATTCACCGGCGAATGAAGGTCCAGTATGGTGATGCATGTCTGTCAATCAAGCTAGGTATTTGTTGGCAGTTCCAAAACTGTTCGGTCCGATGAAGTGGTACAACAGTGGTGCATGGGTGGTTATAGACGCGGTCAAGAGCATTGTTTGTTGTGTTACAGACACCATGGCATCTTATCAGCACTGATGGACTTGCACTGAAAATCGTGTTGACTACATCGTTAAATGATCATATGTTCCTTACTTTTTCAGAATATATTCACACACAAAAATAAAACAAACATTAATTTAATGTTATCATTGTAAGGCCCACCTACCCCCACCTTCATTCTCTCCTATTGTATCGAAGACTGTCTCGATGCTCTCACTCTTAACTCTGAGTGTAAGCGCTCAGAACGTCTACAAGTTCACTAGTTTAACTAGAATAAGGGAAACTGCTGTAAAGCTGAACAAGACAATGAATGAATCACCAAAAGACGAGAATTAGATTGTCAGCTTTATTGAAACACGAGTACCAGAAACAAATTGGACGTTGCAGCCAAAGCCTTCCTCAGCACAGAAAAATAACACAGAATGACTGTGAAACATAGGTAAAATACAATAGCTAAAATACCGAATATAAATGAACAATGAGAAATGTTAAGGGACTCCATTCATCAAACTAGCAAAGAAATATTACCGGAGAGAAGCCAAATGGCTAAAAAAAAATATGGATGAATGAAGAAATCTTAATGCTGATGGACAAAAGAAAACAGAGTAAAAATGACAAACAAGAATACGCTAAGATAAAAAAAGAAATAAAAGATAAAAGTGGGAAGGCAAAATAAAGTTGGTTAAACGAGCAATGCAAAAAAAAACATGAATTAAATGCCATAAAAAAAACATGCACAGACAAATCAGTGAGCTCACGGGAAGAAAGATAAGAATACATACAGGGTGTTTGAAATCAAAAACAGGAAAAATATTATTGGAGGAACGTGCTATAATGAAGAGGTGGAATGCATATATAACAGAATTATATTATGGAGAAAGGGAAGAATTAACAGAAGAAGGTAACTTAGAAGGTTCACCTATTCTAAAAGAAGATGTCGCTGATGCTATGAAACATATGAAAACGGAAAAACAGCTGAGCCAGATGAAATCACAATAGAAGAATTAGAAGTATTGGGAGAATTTGAAGTAGATATATTAACCAAAATGTTGAATGATATTTACAACAGTGGATATTTACCCAGTGATATGCTAAAATATGTATATTATAGCTATTCCATAACGACCAGGAGCAATTGATTGTGAAGATTTTCGTACAATTAATCTCATAAACCATATCAATAAGCTTCAGAATCATAATGAGAAGAACCATAAAGATTATAACAATGGAAATTTGTGAAGAACAGTATGGATTTGCGGAAGGAAAGGGCACACACAATGCAATTTATACATTGCGGACACAATAGAAATGTCAATAGAGAAACAGAGAGACATTTATGTGTGCTTCATAGATTACACTAAGGCATTTGAAAAAATAAAACATGATGAGCTGATTAAAATGTTGGAAAATATCAGCATTGATGGGAAAGCATTAAGAATAATAACGATTATTTACTGGAACCTAGTAGCAGCAATTAAAATGGGAAATAAAGAGGGTAGTTACGAACAGATAAAGCTAGGAGTTCGACAGGGGTGTGTCTTGTCACCAGGTCTCTTTCCCTATATTGCGAAGTAATAAAGAGAGAGATGAAAGAGATGCCACGAATACTAGTTGGATGTTATGATATAAATTAAATACGCTATGCAGATGACACAGTATTGTTGGCGGATAATTCAATGGACCTACAACAGTTGCTGGACATTGTAGTAACATAGAGTCCAAGGAAAGGACTCTCCATGAATATCAAGAAAACAGTAACGTTGGTGATATCAAGAAAAATAGTGACACCAACATGTTACATAGAAATAGAAGGAACAATTTTTAACCAAGTGGATAATGTTAGATACCTAGGGGCATTTATAACATCAGATGGAAGATGTACAAAGAGATTAGGAGCAGAATAGGGTAAGCAAAAGCTGCATTTCAGAAAATGAAGAGTAACTTATGCAGTAAATCACTATCAATGAATATAAGAAAGAGAGTGCTGAAATGTTATGTAGAACCAGTTTTGCTGTATGGCAGTTAATCTTGGAATGTAAATGAACAAATTAAGAAGAAATTAGAAGCAACAGAGATGTGGTTCCTGAGACGAATGTTGCGAATTCCTTGGACTGGCAGAGTAACTAACGACGACTGCATGAAACAGGCTAATGATACTAGAACATTATATACAACAAAAAGAAAGAGACAAACAGCTTTCTTCGGTCATGTGATGAGAAGAGAGGCATTGGATAACATCGTGACAACTGGAAAGATCGAGGGGAAGAGAGGCAGAGGCAGACCATGAGAAATGATGCTGGATGGATTGAGACGGTGGCATGGAGGATTATCAGCAGTAGAGTTGATCCAGAAAACCAAAGACCGTGATATGTTGAGAGCCATGAACGCCTACGCCAGCTGACAGGGCACTTGATGATGATGATGATGATGTGTGTGTGTGAGTGTAAGTGTGTGAAAGTGCGGATATGTATGTGTGTAAGTGTGTGTGTGTGAGTATAGGTGTGTGCGTGCGTGTGCGTGCGTGTGTTTGGGTGTGTATGTGGGTGTGGGTAGGTGTGGGCGCGGTGTGTGTGTGGGTATGGGTGGGTGTGTATGGGTGTGGGTGTGTGTACGTGGGTGTCTGTGGGAGTATGTGTGTGAGCGCGTGTGTGTGTGTATGTGTGTGTGTGTGTGTGTGTGTGTGCGTGTGTGTGTGTGTGTGTGCTGTCGACCATTGATTACCGATGTTGTTTATTGGAGACTCCACTGACACAGGAAGCGGGGATCCCCGAAATATATTATTTGGTATGGAGATTATCAGGTTAAAACACAACATCGCCATTGACTGTACAGCTCCCGTACGCCTGTCCACGAAGACATATCCTCGTGTATCGTTTCCTTGTGTATCGTTTGTGGCATGCTGCACAGAACACCTTCCATACTATATAACTGCTTAACAAGTGTATGCATATTTGCCACAGAACAATGTGTATACAGTATGTCGTGTCCTCCTTTAAAGTGTCGTCCCTGGAGTGAGGAGATCCGACACCCACATTATAATATTATTTTTCCCCCTCAATATTCTGGAGAATCCACCAGCTTCCGTCCAACACACTCCATCAGCCTATGGACACCTTTTCCTATCACTCTCACACTGTCGTACTATGCCCCCTTCTCATACTTCCCCAACGCAACATACTCAACAACTCTTGCTTCTAGAAATTAATAAAGATTAATTTATTAAAATAAAAGTGTAACGTGTATGAGACGTGTATGCGAAGAAAATGTGTGATGTGTTCTATAAAGTGTGTAGACTCTGTCTCTCGACATCAACTCAGTCAGCTGATCACAGCAAAGATAGACCACAGCACGTTACGTCAGAACAAGTACGTCTCACCCGTTGCCGGAACCATCTTGCCGGATAATGCTTTGCCTCTGTAGACCTCTGGTAATCCAATTTCATGAACATCCGAAATAGACACCGGTGGTATTAACAGTTAATCATGGACCGGTTGCACTCTACACAATGTCCGTTCCTAATGTTCCTAAACAAACTGCACAAGTCTTTTGTAGTGTGTACGCAGTTAGTTAGTTAGTTAGTTAGTCGACAGATCATCCTCGTTGCACATCGAACCACTCAGTCCATAAGTGCTAATTACTAATGTTAATTGTTACTGTACTGGATTGATCCTCACTCGTGTCTATCCAGCCTCACATATAATGTCATGTGTTCTATTACACGAGATTATATAACTCTAGGTAACTATTAGACCCAATGTCTTCAGCCCGCCACCACTGTCTGATGATGTGTGGTGCATCAGTACGCATCACTCACTTTGGTGAATCAACCTGCTTTTAGCTTTCAGTTACGTTCTGTCTGCACTTTATTGATGGTTGAACGGGTGTTCTTCCGAATGGGTTTTTTAATTCTTTCCCAAAACTTGTAGAGTTTCCTTGGATCTGGTAGGGAACCTAGGATAGAAACAACACATCTGGTGATAGTACTAGTCACTGATCCCTTCGGCTGAGGGTAAGCCTATCACCTTGCTTAATGATCTTTAGCTAACTAGACTTAGTCATAGAGCAGATTAGCTACCCACCTAGAGCCGAATCAGGCTATGACAAAGAAAAAATCAGCAAACAGAATGCGGAACCCCGCCCACCAGGGACACCTACGGGAAGATCCCAATTATCCTTCATTACTCAACTAGTAAAGCTTATCAACACTTCACTAATCTATTCTAGCTAACAGAGCCAAGTATCACTTCACTACTCTAGCTAGTTTCCACTAACAGTGCTAATCATCACACTATAGTTTAACAAGGCCACTGCCTAAAGTAATTATAACGAATATATTATAATAAGTTATACCTTAAATGGCACTACTGCAGTCCTATAAATCATATCTACATCTGCCATATAGGCACGTGTAAAATTAAGTCACTAATTAACACACGGTAGATATTATTTCCACTGGCACTGCAGTGCCCTGCACTCTGTCTAGAGCATTATTCAAGTCCACCCTAGTTGATCTCAACTCGAGTTTATATGGCAAACTACCAAAGTTGTCCACGTGACGTTATCCTTTACTCCCCCACACAGGTGGCACAGTGGCAAA
The DNA here is from genome assembly GCA_014155875.1 of Cepaea nemoralis. NCBI lineage: Eukaryota > Metazoa > Mollusca > Gastropoda > Stylommatophora > Helicidae > Cepaea > Cepaea nemoralis. The sequence continues at coordinate 17,021 of JACEFZ010022183.1, forward strand.
TCATCCCCTGTCAAGAACTATTTTCCTGGCTTAAATCCTGTCAAAGTTGTCAGTAATTGCCTAGATTCTCAAAACAAGCCAGCTAGTTTCTGTAAACTCCCAACAAAGAGTTTCGATACCAAGCTGCCAATCATCTTGATGTTCCGGAACCCAAGAATTGACAGATGCACTGTTTTCCGTACTAGGTATTTCCGTTTTACATCTGCCCTGTGATCTCACGGCTTCCATCTGCATTCAAATGTTGACAAACTTGTCACTCTTCTGTTCCGTGGTGACAATCCCAGCAGCCATTTTCGTCTGATGTCCGACAGTATAGATGACAAACGGAACCATTCCATATCCTTCTCCCTCACCACCAAATGTGTTTATGGGCTGACACGATGTAACCTGTACAACTGTGTTTACTCTGTTAGTACAAATAGATGTCGCTGGTCGATCGTCCGCTTAATCCGAAAATCCTCTGTAATAATCAACCGGATAAACACACGGTTTCATTTTGTGACATAGGCCCCCTCCTAAGAGAGTAGTCCATCTCACTCTTCTCCACCGTGAGTTTAATCCAGATGATTCATTCTTCTTCTTCAGGAGCTGGGTGTCTTGACAAGAAATCCGCTCCAACATTTTCCCTCCCAGGAATGTACTCTACTGTGAAATTATACGGTTGAAGTAACAACGACCACCGCATCAAACATGCTTTGAGCTTATGAGAAGTAGCCAGGAACATCAGGGGCTGATGATCTGACTGGACCCGAAACTTAACTCCATACAAATATGGCTGAAATTTTTGCACTGCCCATACGAGGGACAAGCATTCTCTCTCGACGGTTGAATAATTCCTCTCCGCCTGTAGAAGTTTCTTACTTGCGTATGCCACAGGTTTCAAAACCGAAGCATCGTCTTTTCCTTCCTGTAACAAAGCGGCTCCAATTCCAATCGCACTTGCATCCGTTCTCAACACAAATGGTTTGGAAAGGTCAGGGAGCTGTAATACAGGTTTGCTGACCAAGGCCTCCTTTAACTGACTATAGGCATTCTCACATTCTGGTGTCCAAATGATTTGATCCGGTAATCCCTTTTTCAAGGTTTCCGTCAACGGAGCTCCCAGTTCAGTGAAATGTGGGATAAATTTGTGGTAGAACCCACACAACGAGAGAAAAGATCGCACATCCTTCTTCGTTTTTGGCCTTGGTGCATTTCTGATTTTCTCCAGGTTCTTCTCTTCTGGAACAATGTGTCCTGGAGTGATGGTGTGACCTAGAAATTCCAGAGTTTGGTAACCAATCATGCACTTGGTTGGACGAGCAGTAAGCCCTGCTTCCTTGAGTCTATTAAACACTCTCTCCAAGGATTGTAAGTGGTCATCCAAGCTGTCACTGGAAATCAGAATATCATCCATGAATGAGATGATGGACGGATCCTGTAACGGATCTAGTAAAGTCCTCATCATGCGTGTAAACACACTAGGTGCATTGCTGAGTCCAAAGGGCATGACCTTGAATTCGTAGTGTCCACTGGGTGTACTGAAAGCTAACAGTGGTCGAATCTCCGGTTTGACTGGTATCTGATAGTACCCCCGACTCAGATCCACCTTTGAAAAGTACCGAGCCTTATGGAGCCTAGCGAATAACTGAGTTGGATTCGGCAAAGGTTCCACCTGAAACTGTGTATGACTGTTCAGAAGTCGGTAATCTATACACAACCTGTGTTCTCCACTTGGTTTGCGTAACAAAACTACCCCCGCATTGTATGGGGATGTGGATGGTGCAATCACGTCATCCTCCAGCAGTTTTTTTTATTTCCTCCTCCAGGGCCTTTTCTTTAGAGAATGGCACTGGGTAAACCTTCTGACGAACCGGCTCCTGTGTGGTCAAAGTCATCTCAAACTCCACCAACCTCGTTCGTCCTGGTTTATCAGTCACTATCTCCTTATGAGACTTGAGAACCTGGGTTATCTTTTCCCTCTCCTGTGAGGTCAGATCAGGGTTCACTTGTACATCCCTATAGGTTTCCTGGTGTACCAAGGGATATTCCCTGCCCTCGCTGGTTCCCACTTCTGTCTCCACTGCAACAGCCATTGCCATGAGGTGAGCTGCCTTGTCTCCGGGTCTCTCTTCGTATTTCCGCAAGAGATTGATATGGAAAATCTTCGACTTTCCCCGGATCCGGATCTGATAGTTGGTTCTGGATATCACCCTTTCCACGGGAAATGGTCCTTGCCAACCTATCTCCAGTTTGTTGTTTCCCGTTGGGAGTAACAACAAGACTTTATCTCCTACCTCTAGAGATCTTTCTTTAGACCTACGGTTGTAGTAAGCCGCATGTCTTTTCCTGGCCCTTTTCAAGTTTTGATTTGCCAGAGTCCATCCCTTGTGGAGTTTTACTTTCAGTTCCTCCACGTATTGATAGGATGAGATCACTTCTTCTGACGTCCCCTCTTCAGTCCAACTCCTCAACATGTCTTCCAACGGTCCTTTGATTGGACGACCAAACAGCAACGTAGCGGGTGGTAGTCCTGTTGAGCCATGAGGAACTTCCCGATAGGCAAAGAGTGCTGCTGGGATATATTCATCCCACCTATCAGGTTTTTCCTGCGCTAGTTTCCTGAGCATTGTCATCAACGTGCCGTTGAAACGCTCTACTTGTCCATTGGCTTGAGGGTGGTAAGGGCTGGTATGTATGTGGTTAGAGTGAAACACCCTAAATACCTCCTCCATGAGTTTTCCACAAAACTGAGATCCATTATCCGTCAGAATTTGATCCGGAAAGCCTAATCTGGTAAAGGCCTCCATCAGTGCGTCCGCCACTCTTTTCGAGTCAATCGTGGTCAACGGTATGGCCTCACCCCACATTGTACAGCAATCCACCATTGTGAGTATATACATGTTCCTCTTCCTAGTCCTGGGAAGTGGACCCACGATATCGATGGCTACCCTCTCGAAAGGAGAGTTCATGATGGGCATCTCACCCAACATCACCGGTGCTGTCCAGTGTTTCGGTGCCACCCTCTGGCACTCAGGGCATGACTTCACATACCGACGCACATCATCTGTCATTCCCGGCCAATAGTAGTGGCAGGAAATCCGCTGCATGGTGGCGGCAATACCCATGTGTCCACTAAAGGAGATGGTATGCCCCATATGAAGAATCTGGGACCGATGAGCTTTCGGGACGACCAACTGACCGTATAGGTTGTCTCCCCTTCCTGCTCTCCTGTAGAGTATCCTATTCTTCATGTAGTACTGCCCCCGTCCTGGTGGATCAGCACTTTTCTGCAGCTTTCTGTAGCAAGGGACGTAAAGTATCATCCTCACTCTGGGCAGTTCGTAGCTCCCCCGGCATTGGGTTAGTCACAATTGCGTCTGCCTCTTCCGTTTTCGTCTGAGAGCGAGTCTGCATTGCTCCCATATGGATTGGCTCCCTGGGCATTCCCAGAAAGACATACCGGCAACCTAGGATGACTGGAAAAATGGGATCGGTCAAAACAGCGGCCTTGATGGTGCCGGTGACGTACCTTGACCGAATCTCCACATTAGCAATGGGCAACTTCATGGTTACAGCACTCTTCTGTGCAGGCTGTATATCCAATGTTTCACCTGTGAATTGTTCTGGATGTACCAGATCCGCAGAAATCACGGCCTCCCCGTCCAGTCCTGTGTCGTATAAACACTCCACTTGACGACCGTTAACCTCTACCAATTCCACTACAGGTGGTTTTTCCTGGTCTGGAGTCTCTTCCTCGGCCTCGACCTGTTCGGTGGGCTCCACCTTAGGTTTCCCTGAGCACACGACGAATTGAGTGTCTCCTGACTTTCCCCTGCAGTCAATAGCATTGTGCGTGTTTGACTTGCATTGGTTGCACCATTTCCCTGATTTTCTATTGTCGGATTTGAGTGAGCTCTCCTGGTGGCGAGCTTCCTTGTTGACCTTGGCATTTTCCGTGACAACCTCCTTGGAAGTCACTTGACATGCTGCAAAGTGAGGGTTCTTAGCCTTCGATTTGCAGTCCCTCGTATTGTGAGAGGGTGACTTACAAATTGAACACCACTTCTCCGACCACGGTCGTTTAGGTGTAGAGCTTGAAGTGCTCTTGCTTCCCTCCTTCTTCTTCTCTGAATTATCCTCTGATTTTTGCACATAAGGTTCCCACTTTTTGGTTCCTGAGTTTTTGGCTTTCTTCTTGTCATGTTTCTCTTGACTTTTGATGTTGGTGGAAAGGTTCTCCCCTGCCTCCCCATGTACCTCGACGAACCGTTCTGCTAATTTATTCACGAGGTCAATACGTTCCGCTCCTTGTTCTCCCAGGAACGTCCTGAGAGGTTAGACATTTGCTTCTTCAGCTGGTCGACCACCATGAGCTCTTCCAGACTCTCATAGTCATGTGCGAACCCAGCCAAATCCATCCACTTACGGAGATAAGATTTAAGACGCAAACTGTAGGCGGCAAACAACTCTCCCGGTTCTCGTTTCGCTGCTCGAAATTTTTTCCGGTAGGTATGTGACGTAACCTCGAATCGTTTCAGCAGAGCCGTCCTTTAACTCATCATTAATTGTTCTCATGTCCTGGTGGCAGGCGAGTATAAACCTCGTATCCCGTCCCGCGTAATCCCTGGGATAGCTTAAGATTCCATTTGTTACGCTCCAGACCCATAGCAACTGACATAGCCTCGAAGCGTTGAAGGTATTGGTCAATCTTCTCTTTGTCCTCCTCGTAGACCGCTAAAGGAAACTTCATAGCATGGTACCCATGTCCACCTACTGTTGTTGATCCTGGGATGGAGGAACCTCCAACTGCTCCCTCAGTTTCTCCATTAGATTGACTCTTCAACTCGAGTTCCCTCATCCGGTACTCGTGCTCCCTTTTCTGTGCTTCCTGTTCAGCTTCTAATTTCCTAGCTGCTTGCTCAGCTTCAAATTTCCTAGCTGCTTGCTCAGCTTCCAATTTCCTAGCTGCTTGCTCAGCTTCCCTTCTCAATTCCAACTCGGCCTTTCGCTCTTCCCGTTCCGCTTGACGATACTCTCTCTCCACTTCCTGTATGTAATCCGTTAGAGAAGACCCAGCCAATCCCATTTCTTCCCCCCTTGCCTTTAATTCTAACGTGCTAAGTTTAGGGGTGGCCATTATACAGAGAGGTAAGCTAGCAGGTCTAGTACAATATAACTGCAAAATTACTATACCGATATATGAACAAGTACTATAAATCTAGATATTACCACACACAGTACATTCACTCAGTGACAAGAGTAGAATCAGGACCACAGACCTATGCAGACGTGTGAAGTGTGAACAGGTAAGATATTAGTCCTAACCCCTATCCACATTCACTCTAGCTGGATTCTCCAAAATGATATCTCCCTTTTATAACTAAGGATCCCGTGTCAAAAGACCCCGTTGTCAGAAGATCCCACTGTCAAACGTTCCTGCTTGCAGGAGATCTCGCTTTCCAAGGATTCCATTTACGGGAGATCCCGCTGTCCAAAGATCACATTTACGAGAGATCCCGCTGTCCAAAGATCACGTTTACGAGAGATCCCGCTGTCCAAAGATCACGTTTACGAGCCCCAATAATGTCGTGTCCTCCTTTAAAGTGTCGTCCCTGGAGTGAGGAGATCCGACACCCACATTATAATATTATTTTTCCCCCTCAATATTCTGGAGAATCCACCAGCTTCCGTCCAACACACTCCATCAGCCTATGGACACCTTTTCCTATCACTCTCACACTGTCGTACTATGCCCCCTTCTCATACTTCCCCAACGCAACATACTCAACAACTCTTGCTTCTAGAAATTAATAAAGATTAATTTATTAAAATAAAAGTGTAACGTGTATGAGACGTGTATGCGAAGAAAATGTGTGATGTGTTCTATAAAGTGTGTAGACTCTGTCTCTCAGACATCAACTCAGTCAGCTGATCACAGCAAAGATAGACCACAGCACGTTACGTCAGAACAAGTACGTCTCACCCGTTGCCGGAACCATCTTGCCGGATAATGCTTTGCCTCTGTAGACCTCTGGTAATCCAATTTCATGAACATCCGAAATAGACACCGGTGGTATTAACAGTTAATCATGGACCGGTTGCACTCTACACAATGTCCGTTCCTAATGTTCCTAAACAAACTGCACAAGTCTTTTGTAGTGTGTACGCAGTTAGTTAGTTAGTTAGTTAGTCGACAGATCATCCTCGTTGCACATCGAACCACTCAGTCCATAAGTGCTAATTACTAATGTTAATTGTTACTGTACTGGATTGATCCTCACTCGTGTCTATCCAGCCTCACATATAATGTCATGTGTTCTATTACACGAGATTATATAACTCTAGGTAACTATTAGACCTAATGTCTTCAGCCCGCCACCACTGTCTGATGATGTGTGGTGCATCAGTACGCATCACTCACTTTGGTGAATCAACCTGCTTTTAGCTTTCAGTTACGCTCTGTCTGCACTTTATTGATGGTTGAACGGGTGTTCTTCCGAATGGGTTTTTTAATTCTTTCCCAAAACTTGTAGAGTTTCCTTGGATCTGGTAGGGAACCTAGGATAGAAACAACACATCTGGTGATAGTACTAGTCACTGATCCCTTCGGCTGAGGGTAAGCCTATCGCCTTGCTTAATGATCTTTAGCTAACTAGACTTAGTCATAGAGCAGATTAGCTACCCACCTAGAGCCGAATCAGGCTATGACAAAGAAAAAATCAGCAAACAGAATGCGGAACCCCCGCCCACCAGGGACACCTACGGGAAGATCCCAATTATCCTTCATTACTCAACTAGTAAAGCTTATCAACACTTCACTAATCTATTCTAGCTAACAGAGCCAAGTATCACTTCACTACTCTAGCTAGTTTCCACTAACAGTGCTAATCATCACACTATAGTTTAACAAGGCCACTGCCTAAAGTAATTATAACGAATATATTATAATAAGTTATACCTTAAATGGCACTACTGCAGTCCTATAAATCATATCTACATCTGCCATATAGGCACGTGTAAAATTAAGTCACTAATTAACACACGGTAGATATTATTTCCACTGGCACTGCAGTGCCCTGCACTCTGTCTAGAGCATTATTCAAGTCCACCCTAGTTGATCTCAACTCGAGTTTATATGGCAAACTACCAAAGTTGTCCACGTGACGTTATCCTTTACTCCCCCACACAGGTGGCACAGTGGCAAATCATCCCCTGTCAAGAACTATTTTCCTGGCTTAAATCCTGTCAAAGTTGTCAGTAATTGCCTAGATTCTCAAAACAAGCCAGCTAGTTTCTGTAAACTCCCAACAAAGAGTTTCGATACCAAGCTGCCAATCATCTTGATGTTCCGGAACCCAAGAATTGACAGATGCACTGTTTTCCGTACTAGGTATTTCCGTTTTACATCTGCCCCTGTGATCTCACGGCTTCCATCTGCATTCAAATGTTGACAAACTTGTCACTCTTCTGTTCCGTGGTGACAATCCCAGCAGCCATTTTCGTCTGATGTCCGACAGTATAGATGACAAACGGAACCATTCCATATCCTTCTCCCTCACCACCAAATGTGTTTATGGGCTGACACGATGTAACCTGTACAACTGTGTTTACTCTGTTAGTACAAATAGATGTCGCTGGTCGATCGTCCGCTTAATCCAAAAATCCTCTGTAATAATCAACCGGATAAACACACGGTTTCATTTTGTGACACAGTACAGCTCTGACACAACATATACAAGCTGTGGTCACCAATATATCCGGTCAACTGGACATCTCCCGAGTAGCTGCCTGGTACGTCTGTTTTAAATACTCTCCATTAGTGCATATATGTGGTGGTTACATCTCTTCATTCTAACTGATTTCATGAACATGCATAGGGCGAATAAATCATGACATCAAAGTCTTGATAAGAAACTCCCACTGTTGTGAATCTACATTCTCATAAAATTGGAGCACTTATAGTTCAGTGTCCGGAGTCTGTAACTTAATGTAGTCGTTCGAGCTAATGTTTTGGGGAGTAACTTTCGCATCAGGATTGTTTGTAGTCCTTAGATGACTTCTGTATCGGAGATGTCTCTCTTAAATTATCCCACGCGTCAGCTGACAGATTACAACAAGTGCCTTTATGTACCGAGGCCTTTACTGATTGTGAGCGTGTGGGTTTAGCACATTTGGGAGGAATGTAGGATCCATTTCTAGTATGCAGTATAAAAAATATTTCTGTTACTATCGTTGATATTATTTCAAGGCACATGAGAATGTGCCAGCCAAAAATACTTGTCAGAGACTACTAATGCTGCATTTATTAAACGGTTATAAGACTAGATATATTATATTAAAGTATAAAAATCTTGTTGTCTCTTCTTAACCATTAATTGAAATTTCTTATTGTCACATCTAAAAAAATTTGGAAAATATACTTAACGTACTACATGTTTTCTAAATGAAATCACGGAATTTAAAAAATTATAAATGATTTCTGACAAAATATACACACTTCATTAAGAAGCTGAATAGTTGTACACATCCATAATAACTGATTTGGTGCCCCTTGTAGCTTAATCTATGATTTGCATCCCTTTGATTAATATTTCCCATGCTAGATGTTGGTATTTATTGAAAATGTACATTCTTATTTTACCTCAAATTATAGAGATCAACACGAGGCTCCATATTTATAATGCCACGATTAAATGGATGTGCTCACATCTACAACGAGCGAAATGTTGATGAAATGTGCCTGGCCTCGAATAACAAATGTAGAAAGGCGTGAATGCTGAGTGTTGGTGTTGCGAGTTGATTAGTTGCACATGGTCAATGCAACCAGTTATGTTGTAAATGTATGTACGTCACAATGGAACATATCGTTGATGGGGACTTCCTGCACATGCGGCAGATTTCACCAATCTTAATGCTGCTCTCATATATTTTCGATGCTTTCCTTCGTCAACTAGATCGTGTTCCTGGCTCTCTTCTTCGATGGGCTACCGACTCTGGAAACCTTCTTTGCTTCCAAGTGATACTCACACAAGGAGAAACAACGCCAAACTGAGCAGAACAATGCGTGCGTCCCGTTGTTTTAATTATCAGCGTCGTCCCGTAGGCACGCCGAAGAAAATCGAAGACACCGACGAAATCTGAGACAAATATTTCGCGGAAATAAATCCACGACAACAACCGAAGGCAACGAAACCGGAGGGTTTGGTATTTTATATATA
>JACEFZ010022184.1:0-26128 GCA_014155875.1 Cepaea nemoralis
TTTTGGGGGAATCAAAAGTTTGGAAAGATAACTACCAGTGATCTTAGCCAAAAGGCCGAGACTCCAGTATACAATCATATATCTACCTTTCTTACAACCAATAAACTCTCAAATCTTAAGGTGCTTATTCTATTTCGTTTTAAATACACACTGCTTTGTAAAAAAAAGTGTTAAAAATGTTTTGTACAAAATGAAACCACGTGAAAAGATTCGTGCCAAACAAAACATAGGTTTGGAACCAAGGAAAAATTAATTATGGAAAATTGGAAGTAGCTGTGTGCCACAGTTTTGAGTTTAACGTTGTTAATACGGTAGCAGACATGTTGTATTATAACTCAATGACAACATTTCGGAGATATATTAGGTCAAGGTAGATAAGGAAGTTCCGTATGACGATTAAATATCCGATGGCATGTAATCAGGTATTGTAAACATATATATAAATTAAAGGAAAGGGACATAATAACAACCGCAATTAATTCAAGGGGCATGACTAACAATATCGTATATTTTATTATACAATTATGTAATTGTAGGATTTTAAAAAGTATATAAAAGATTTGTTAAGTATTTAGTGCAATACACGTGCTCTATAAGAAATTATTAAAATATTTAAGTTATATTTGAAATTTTATGTAAATATATGGATGTAATTAGAATAAGTGAAAATTGTATAATACATTATTTTATTTTGCATTAAAATTAAATGATTTATTTGTTAGTCTTGCGAGCACACTTGTCTTTAAAAATATAAACAGAAATTTTTTTCAGGCCTTTCCACAAGGCCAAAGAACCTTAATAATCAGCACTTATACAGTTTCACGGCAATCTGTCCATGAGCAATGTGCAACTGCTCTTGCATAACTTCTTCTTCTTCAGCATTCCGAGCCATTGAGGTTCTCTGCTGCAGATACAATCCGTCTCCATTCGTCTCTCTGATTGACCTTCTCTTGCCAGTCGTTGATTCCAAGTGCTTGTAGTCTGTATATATATTATCTCTCCACCGTCTTCTTGGTCTACCTCGGAGTCTACGGTCATTTATTTGCTGAGTGTAAGAGAGTTTTGTTTCCCTATTATCTTCCATTCTTTCTTTATGCCCCAGCCATTGCAGTCTATTAACCTTAATGATACCAGTGATTAGCGGGGACTTAAACAGATCATAAATGTATGTGTGCTTCTTCTTCTCCACTCTCCACTTTGTGTATCCCTAATGGGCCCAAAGATGCGTCTTAAGCAGGGCCGGATTTAGACTTGATAGGGCCCTAAGCTATTTGAAATATGGGGCCCTTTATAAGTCCAGATATTCTATGTCATATATACATATATGACAATTGCTCACTCGGACAATATTTTTTGGGCCCCCACTTTCTTGGGGGCCCCAAGCTATAGCTTGTGTAGCTTATACGTAAATCCTGCGCTGGTCTTAAGACATTGTTCTCAAAGGTTTGTAGCAAGGCTTCCTCTCCTTTCGTTGTACTCCAGGTTTCAGAGCCATACAGCACAACTGGTCTGATCAGTGTTTTGTATATTGTGATCTTGGTGTTACGAGATAGCGCATTTGATTTTATAGTCTGTTCGGAAATAAATGCAGTCATTCACGATCAATTATTTTGAAAACTGTCTGTTGCATCGTTATACAATTTTTCATGCCTGTTGTATTTACCCCCACCCAAGGAATATGTCTTTGATCGGTCCAAAAATAACTTAAATCATCGAAAGCAGCGACATGTCTTTGATGTTTTGGTGAAAAACTAGTGATTTCTCGCTAACAAACTTGTTTTACAGAAATGAATACCCCGCCAATTCAAATGATACGCCAAGGCGTATCCGGATTCGTATGGGAGTGGGTGCAATAAAAGAAGTAGCTTAAAAGTCGACAGGGTCGACTGCATTGCACCGGGGTTTTATCCCATATGGCTCAGTCTCTTTCCGTAGCTCCAGCGACGACCCTCGTGAGTCTCCGAAAAAATTCACTCGTGAAATGAAGGACGTGGCCCGGAATCAAACATACAACCTTCGGAGCCCGAGTCAGACGGCTTGACCACTTCACCATGGAGACTCCCGAGAGGGGTGCAATGTGTAATATTAGTAAAGACAGAGATAATTTACAGAGGCATGGGGTAAATAATGTGTAAATTACAGGAAAGTAGAAGGAATATATTTCTTACCTGTTTCACTTCCTTCTTGTTTCTTCAGCTTTTGGTTAATAATTGTACACAAGTATTCATGTTACTAAGATGCATTTAGCTTTTTATATTGAGTTCGTGAAAGCTTCCAAATAGCTGTGCGTTAATGTGCGTTTGGAGTGACCAGAAATGAGACCGCAATTTAGTCATCATGTGTCCATTTTTAAGGATCTGTTCAGCTGTATGTGTAGTTTGTTCACACGTGCACATGGATGACAGACCCACTTTGAGTCTTCGTCAAATATTGTCTACTCTGCTGTTTACTGTTCAAAGACGGAACATGATTACCTGTTTTGCACTATGAAAATAGTTGTCAGTGTCTCTGTAGTGGGCTTTCTTCTTAACGACCAAGATGTTGGTCCTCTTTTCATTGAAGCTTATAGATTGATTCGTATGCACGTGTGTTGCCCACTAATTTGACAACGTGTTTGTTGTTATGCCACAATATGCCAGTTTCCACCGCAATATTACTCTTCTGTTGGTATTCAATGCGTTTAGTGTGTGTGTGTGTTTTATTTTCCAATACCAGTTGTAGGTCACCGCTGAGGGTTTGCGGAATTGAAAATTCATCACTGTGGAATACAAACTGATGCCATAGACATTGTGCTGATGCTGTAATGTTTAGGGCCTGCAATTCGTCTGAATAGTTGGAGCAAAATATCACAGTAAGCGTGCACGTGGATTAAGGTTTGCGATCTGTTCCGACCTTAATCTGTGTCGGACGATTCCAGTAGGTTGATGACTGCTCTCGGTTGCATAAAATTCAATCCATCCTTTCTCCAATTGTCCTCTTCCTCTTTCAACACATGGTCCTCACATTTTCCAGTAACTTTTATCAATATTTAATGGCGCGGACTGGATTAGTATCTTGACGTCAGACAATTTGAATATAGTATCGTCAGCTGCCACCTGTCCTTTAATTTTAGCCCACACAAGTTCTGTAGGGTTAAAATGAGAATGGTACGGCGGAAGTCTCAAGCACCCATGACGATGCTCTTCTATCAACTTGTCGATTTATATATTTCTTGGTTTTTGGCGTTTGTTTTACAAGGGACAACAATTCTAGCTAAAAATACATTTCTGGAAATGGTATGTTTTCCATTCGGAGCCATATCTTTATTGCTCCCTTTGTACTCGATGCTGGAGGTATTTTGTCTTCTTGGGCAACAACATTGATATCATGCATTGTCCATAATTGGACACGACGGTCTATCTAGGGATGGAAGCACAGTATTCTCGAGCCAATCTCTAAATACATTACCATTCATCTTAGTATGATAATCCCTATTGTCTGTATGCTGTGATATAAACACGAGCCAAACATTCTGTTGTAAGCCATTACGCGTATTACCAGCATGAGCCATGACCAAAAGCTGTCCTATACTATTGGGCACATATCGCTTTATCTGTCCATCCACTGATTGCCATTCCGTATCACTTGTGTGGTGCGTATTGATCCACATTTTATCCAAATACACTATGCCGTAATTTTCTTTGCGCATTTCCCTTATTTCACGTAGGTATCTACTTCTCATGGCTCCTAAATGCGATTGCTCGCAAAGAATATATTTATCTCCCTTGTACTTTCTAAAAGTGAAGATAATGTCCTTATAATTTTCCACAAATTTGTTTTGGATAGCTCTATGTTATTGTTCTTTCGCAACTATACCCTAAGGTTTCTCACAGTCTCTGTTTCTTTGGCATCCAGCATTTTTATAATGCTGGATAATCCTGGATATAAAATCCAAAATTTTTATAATTTTAGGAGTCTCCGTGGCAAAGTGGTCAAGCCTTTTGACTCAGGCTCCAAAGAATGTGGGTTCGATTCCAGGCCGCATCCTTCGGTTCACGAGTTAAATTTTTCGGAGACTTCTGTGGGTCGTCACTAGAGTTGCGGAGTTCGTGCTTTGTGCGATGCTTTCCGCGCTGCGGAAAGAGACTGAGCCATATGGGATAGAACCCGGCGCAATGAAGACTGTCGACTTTAAGCGACTTTGTAAAGCATTTTTATAATAGCTCGCATTATGACATATTTGTCAAAGCTGTCTACAATAACCTTTCTACGTACCGTTTGGTTATTGCGTGGTGGTTTAATTCCAGATTCTTGCACCCATCGACGAAATTACCGTTTACTCAAACCCAATGCATGCACTGTTCTTTTTTCGGAAGTTGTAAGAGTATACAACAGTTTCCTGCGATCAGCTTCTATACAAAAATATGTGTACAACTTCATAGCGATGCTTTGAAGTGTATACATAATTTCACATTTAATCTCATTGAGAAATATTCACACATTTCAATGTTAACGATAAGTGGTAAGATTTTGAAAAAAAAAAAATAATAATCAGGTTTTATGAAATAACCCACATTTTGACGACACCTCTGAAACACTCCCAGTTTAAACAGCACGGGGTTTGTGGCATAAGGCCAATCCCGTGAAACACGTAGAATATTCAAAATTGAACGCTGATTGTCTGGCTACGGTGTAATACATTTAAAATTATGAACTTAAACTCTGACCCGTAAATTATATACCGCATATAAACAAACATTGAAATCTGCTGTACAATCTCCAGAACAAAAATTGTTTTGTTGGGTGGACATGATGATAAGTTTATATGCTAAATCTCATAGTTTCCCTCACTTGGTTACTGAGATATGGGTTTTTATATTTTGTCAAACAAATGTGAATGCACTATAGCAGATGTTGTAGTGCATAGTATATCTTATGTCCAGAGCTGATTCTAGCTTATATTTATTCCCTTATTATGTTGGAGCAGTTAAAGATCGTACCGAGGTATTTGTATGTTTCCGTTCTTTTAATGGTCATATTATCTATTTGTATGTGGCCAGAGTTTTTAGCCGTTCCTTCTTGTGGGATGTGAAATTTAATATATGAGAATATTTTGTTAAGTGTGTCTAGGGGATCCCTAATGGGGATGATGTTAGATTCCCTTTCACTTCTAGAATGCAAGGTGATCATGTAATTCTACCAAAAACACAGGAAGGAAAATACTTCACTTCTTTTTTTTTAAACTGTGTCTATGCGTACTTCTCCATTCCCACTTGTCACCATGTTAACTTGTATATAGTATTAGAGGACATTGATTGTTTACAACATATATAACAACCACCGTGAACAAACATCAACAAGCAATTGAAGTAAACATCAACATTTGGACAAACAGTTCGGTCATTAAATCAAGATCTGGGATAACATTTCTACAAGTGTAATGACTACTGTGAGCTTCTTGAATATGCCTCACATGACATATGTATACATTACTTGAAATATGACATAGGTATACATTCACATTAAATATGACAGAGGTCTACATTCACATACATATTCTGACCATACTGAAATACTGGAACAGGCATGGGATGAAATATGACATATCATAGACACATTAAAAGTGCTATCCCCTGTTCCCCAAAATTCAACATCTTCAAAAACCACCAATACATATCAGTTGGTTCCCAACACTATTGACAAACCTAATGATTAAAAAAAAAAACATTGGCATGTGTTCAAAACAATCCAACACTACATTCATTACATAATACTAAACTAATTATTTAGTGGTTTGCTGTCTTTACTCTCCTGTTGTACGGTTCAGTGTTCATCTCCAATGTATAGTAGATCCTATTCCTATTATCTGGGTACCGAAATAAATGCACTCAGTTGTGTTCCTCACATGTATATCCACTGGTAATTGGCTGGTGAAAAATCATACTCCATAATCCGAGAATAGAATTTACACACAAGCACTTAATCCCCTCCCATGGGGCTATATTCTTCGAATACTCTGTTGCAAGTGAGGCTCGGTGTCCATTGTGAAATTGGGGCCTTAGGTTGGTTATTACTTTCAGGAGTTCCACTTAAGCTCTCGCAGAAGGTACTTCTCTTTATCACCATGTCCGATGAAAAGTTGACAACCTTTCAGCTTCTCGGCTTGAACTATCCGTATCCCAATTATGTTCATGAAGATGTTACACCCACAAAGTCACTAGTCTATAATCCATTCCACACTTGATGATGACATTTAGGCTGACATGGGAACCAGCTAAGAGTCATTCGCTATGATCCAGTCCATTGTAGGAACACATATGGCTGAGAGTCATTCATTGGTAGCATCTGTGACTGTCAAGTTTTGATCTGCACATACATGGATCAGAAGATGAATAATTTTTCAGCACACAAATTGAGTGTCGCAGACAGTTGAATGCTTTTTCCGTTGTGTGGGTGTACACATTTACTCCACTTGCTTCATTCGGTGTCTTCAGGTATTGAACTTACTGTTGTCAAGGTATATTTCAGTTGGTATTCAGGTCTATGACCTGATGTGGATGATTTGTTGTCATGGTGTATTTCAGTGTCTCCTCCCATTTGGTGTTTTAGTGTTTTGAAACTTATGTTGACTTTTGCTGCTGTGTGACTAGTATCGAAGAGTTATTCATTGTTGAATATAAAACTGGGAATCCAACAGACAATTGGAGGGTTCTCACTGCTGTTAGTTTTATTAAACATGTAGGACTGTCCCATAATTTCATTGACTTCGTTGATTGATGATGCTTCAGGCGGTACCTCTCAGAAGTAAAGCAGGCGATACACTGTTGTCGGTTACTCTGTAGATCTTTATCTTGATAGATTTTTAGATACTGAAGTCCGTCCTGGATATTCCTACTGAAGTAGTACTTCATCACCAACGTTGTCATGCTTCTTCGAAAATGTTCTTCGCTGGCTATGGCAGCTAATAAGTGCAGCAGTAAACCACTATGTTTTTCTAGATCCAGACTATGTTTAGGACAGTTTGCCATTTATAACTTTTTCCGGCTGTTAACCCAGGATCCTAGTTCAATGATACTTCCAAAAACCACCACTTGCTTCTTTCTAGAGCTATGAATGACAAAAGAACACAAATCCACGCATTAATACCTTCTGGTTTGCTATATTTTCACAACACAAATACAAACAACAAAAGGGGAAGGCGGAAGGAGTGGATTTTCAATTTTCATGTCCCTCCTTGCTTGTTGTAGAGCCATTCTGACTCTAAATGTGAGTAAGGTATTTTCTCACTCTGTATTCTTTTCTATGTTGTTATTGGGACTTTTGTGATCAGTTATCCATCCTTTCCATCCAGCACATTGATATTGCATCTGTCATACTTTGAAGAGAATAACCCAGACATAGGCCTTTTGTCTCTGATTCCTCGTCTTCTTTCCTTCGTGATAATCAGCATTAGCCAAAGGCCAATAACCAGTTCAACAATATCTTCTTGGGTACTGACATACCCAAGGTTTCATACATCATCTCATCATGTCTCCACAAGAGTCACATTACAATGTATATTCCCCACGGTAACAGTAACAAACATGAACAGAATATATATAAATATCTCATACAGAGAAAAACAAACATGTACATCCCTCATGTAATAATAATAATAATAATAATAATAATAATAATAATAATAATAATAATAATAATAATAATAATAATAATAATAATGCAGGAGCCAAGTTTTTGGATTTCCTCATTCGTCAATCCATAAGATTAGAACATATAGTCTTCTTCTTCTTCCCATCTTTCTATAGAAGCATGAGGTTAGTGAACGCTGTGATATAATTTACCAATTGCTGCTATTGTAAGAAATGTTCTTATTTATCAGAAATAACCTATGCAGCATGGCCAGTTTTCTGAACGTTGTTGGCAATTTCTAAACATAAATCTTCGTCCATGCGCTGACATCCATGACGCGGTGCGAATCTGAAAGCATATTCTGCCATAACATTCGAATATATATCATGCGTTTTCTTTCTTTGGATTTGAGATTTTACTTCTCAACATGGCATTTCCCTAGCAATATTTATGAAATGATTACATGTCCATCACACATATTGTGTGGTTACTAATATGTAACAAGAAGATTGTACCAAAATTTGGCACGATAGCTCAAGTTACAGATTAGCAGTTAGTCAAAACTATTTCTCCAACATGAACTGGTTCATAAGATGCGTTATCTTACTTATGCTTCCGCCTGGAGAGAAAGTTATGTGAAATGTCCTTATAGTGAACACTACAGCACATAGAATATTTGCAGATTTACTAGGCATTGATCGTAAGATAGTTTCACAATGCATAAATAATTTAAACATAGGAATTTGAAATTGTATAGCATATGAAAATGACGGCGAGGCAGCATGGCTGCTTAGGAGAAAACAATAACTGAGCACTCGTTTACAAGAATAATTGATTTAACATCTTAGTAATTCTTATATTAAACACAGTTGTATATGTACCTTATCAAAATACACGAATACATATTAATGATGTATATTCAACATACCAAAGGCTCTAGAGTTTGAAATATTTGTGGGCTAAAATTGCCCTCCCCAGTGGGGGGGGGGGGGGGGGGGGGGGGGGGAGGGGGGGGGCTTAATGTGTGTGTCCTTTGTTCTCGACTGACCACTGTGGGACTAACGCTTTGTTTAATTCTAACGCCGGTCTGGCCATTTGTCACATTAAAAACTTGAAGGTTTCGATCGATGACAAAAAGTCGCGTCAAATGTCTACACACATTCGTCATTTCTTTAATATGTGGTTGATCGAAGAGGGACTATAGCGCCATCCGTATGCAAGGCAGCAGCCAACCTTTGAAGTGATAGACGGAATGTCTGGGCAGAAGTCGGCTAGATCTTGTGTTGTAGGGAAATTATTCTCTGGTTCACAGGCGGGCAAGACTTTTTGTTGTACAGGAAACAGGTTCCCAGATGAAAGCAAAATAGACGGCGGGTTGTTTCCACCCAGTCTAAACAGGAGGGAGAAAAATAGATTCTAGACTGTCTAGTGTTTAGACAGTTTTGTGACGTCATTTATACCCAGTATAAATACAGTTGAGATAAACAACTTTTGGTTAATCGACCAAAAGTTGTGAAGCGCTACGGACCTGTGCAATATTCCTTGTTGTTTCTATAGAGAGAGACTATAGTGTCTATTGTTGATGTATATCGGCGGACATCGATCCAGTCTGTGATTTCATAGTCTCCATCTACAACAGGAATAACTATATGGTATTCTATTAAACATATCTAACTTAGATTATTCTTAGGAATACAGTGCAGTACTGTGCGGTGATAGAACGCATTATAAAAGCGTCGGCAATAGTAGCCTATCGCGTAGCTTAAACTAGCTGGTGTGAGATATCATTTAACTCAGTGAGTTAAGGACAATGTAGTGGGATAATATTTAGAGAGATTGACTGTGGTTGGGGGGGGGGGATTGAGGGAATGTAAATTGGTAGGATTTTCCAGTAGAGCATCTGCTGGGTTTCTACCCTTTTCCTTTAGTCTTTCCTTGTCTTACCATGACTCAGACCGAAGTGATGAGCTCCTCGGCCTTATGACAGAGTTTGGTTCTCTGTTATTTTTTCTGAGTGCAGCCGGTGGTCTTCACTCACCTAATAAAGGTCAGAATCGGGTTGCTCTCACCAGGTGTGTTCTCTGTTCAACAGATTACACTCGAATGTTCCACGTTATTCTACCAAGAAGCTAGCAACAAAGACATAGAAAGTCATGGCTCGAGTATGGAAGGCAGAGTTTACTGAGAGGCTTTTGCACTGGGTCCATAACCCAGATGGTCTGCAGGAACCTGGCCTCTGCTGAGCAGGACATGATGATTACGTGTGTTTCTTAAGTGATAGTTTACATCACCGTAAATTCAGGACACTGAAAATAACACCTGTACCAGGAACACTAGTAGATATAACTACCTGGAACAGTAACATTGTGTGTTAACATTGGGAAAATCTTACAAAAAGTGACATACGAACATTTAGGTTTTCCAAAGTGACAGTAACTATATTTGTAGGATTCTCTGATCACAGAACATTTAATGAACAGAGTAGTTACACTGTGTGTGTTGGATCGATGATCAATATTGGACTGTTTCCACTATTGAAGACCAAGAATCCGGAGTGTTCACGAGCTATCTGAAGAAGTCGACACTTGGCCTGAGAGACACATCATTTGGGTGCGGTTTTCTGTCCCTGATATGGTGTTGTGGTGTGGCCAGTACGATGATGAAGCAGACTGTGCTCATTGGCTGTTCGGTCTGATTCTGCATACACACTAGATTATACGACAGACATTCTACTCATACACTTTGCACATACATGCCACTTTTCTCTATTAAACTAAATTGTTGTTTTGTTAGAGCCAGTGTTGTTTAGTGTGTTTTGGGCAAAGAATGATAGGGGGCTTGATACAGTAGTAAAAGAGACAGAGAGAGGGAGGGATCCAGGGACCTCTCTATGCTACTGACTATGGACTGAGACACCTCTCTATGCTACTGACTATGGACTGAGACACCTCTCTACGCTACTGACTACGGACTGAGACACCTGTCTGTGCTACTGACTACGGACTGAGACACCTCTCTATGCTACTGACTACGGACTGAGACACCTCTCTATGCTACTGACTACGGACTGAGACACCTGTCTGTGCTACTGACTACGGACTGAGACACCTCTCTACGCTACTGACTACGGACTGAGACACCTCTCTACGCTACTGACTACGGACTGAGACACCTGTCTGTGCTACTGACTACGGACTGAGACACCTCTCTACGCTACTGACTACGGACTGAGACACCTCTCTACGCTACTGACTACGGACTGAGACACCTCTCTACGCTACTGACTACGGACTGAGACACCTCTCTACGCTACTGACTACGGACTGAGACACCTCTCTACGCTACTGACTACGGACTGAGACACCTCTCTACGCTACTGACTACGGACTGAGACACCTGTCTGTGCTACTGACTACGGACTGAGACACCTCTCTACGCTACTGACTACGGACTGAGACACCTGTCTGTGCTACTGACTATGGACTGAGACACCTCTCTACGCTACTGACTACGGACTGAGACACCTCTCTATGCTACTGACTACGGACTGAGACACCTCTCTACGCTACTGACTACGGACTGAGACACCTGTCTGTGCTACTGACTATGGACTGAGACACCTCTCTATGCTACTGACTATGGACTGAGACACCTCTCTATGCTACTGACTATGGACTGAGACACCTCTCTATGCTACTGACTACGGACTGAGACACCTCTCTATGCTACTGACTATGGACTGAGACACCTCTCTATGCTACTGACTACGGACTGAGACAACTCTTTATGCTACTGACTACGGACTGAGACACCTCTCTATGCTACTGACTACTTTAGCCGCAACGTCCATTTGATTACTTGTAATGGTATTCTAGTAAACCTCACTGTCTATTTCTCGTTTTTTTGTGATTTATTAATTTTATAATCAACACCTGTATGATGAGATGCTTGAGGAGAGCTGCCAACTTAACTATCGAAACCAAATACGAAATGTTGTTATCAGACAGACAGTGTGATCAACACCGTGGGCCACATATATTGAAAGACAGAAGATCAAATGGTCTGGTCATCTTGTTAGAATGCAACACCATCAACTACCAGCACTGACCCTACATCAATGAACATCTACTACTAGAGGAAGAGGACACCCGAGAAGAAAATAGATTTAAGACATTAAAGACATTTTACAATCACACTGAATGACACTATTCAGTGCTACCCATCGGCCTCTGGAACGCCAATTATTCCTCCCTACAACGCGTGATGGCTAAAGTGGAAGATGATGATGATGATTAATTACCTATGCCAAAAAGGCGCCAGTGCACTTAAAAACGGCGCCATGAGACACTGTTAATGTCGTCCACTGTGCAATGTTTTCAACAACTCGAATCACCAACAATAAAGGAGGAACTAGACACACTTCACCAGACTCTGAAATTTAATGGCTATTCAACCGGTTTCATCAAGCGTCACTACCAGCCACATAAACCTGGCCCCCCCCCCCCCCCCCCTACAGAATCAAGGGTTCCAAAACTTCCAGCGTTTCTTAAGCCAACCTTTCGAGTAGACCAAGTAGTGAAACTAAAAACAGCTGTAAACCAAACATTCTTTGCTGCTGAATCCAACGATCATATACAAAACCATTTCATTTGTGAAAGAACAATTGCCTTCCTACATCAAATAAATCCAAATCTATATATTCCAGTGTGAGTGACAAGCAACGGACAAAGGTTGAATGGAAAGACAATAAGCAAATCGAGTTAAAACAATTAGTCGCATATTCTTTACAGGACGCAGCAGTCAACTTCAGCATTTTGTGGCTGTTTGTGATCTCTTGGCAAGTTTTACGTTCAGTAGTGGCAAATCGAGTAGCCGAATATATATCAGAAGGAAAAGGCAATTCAGTCATTCAGCAACAGTAACTATATTTGTAGGATTCTCTGATCACAGAACATTTAATGAACAGAGTAGTTACACTGTGTGTGTTGGATCGATGATCAATATTGGACTGTTTCCACTATTGAAGACCAAGAATCCAGAGTGTTCACGAGCTATCTGAAGAAGTCGACACTTGGCCTGAGAGACACATCATTTGGGTGCGGTTTTCTGTCCCTGATATGGTGTTGTGGTGTGGCCAGTACGATGATGAAGCAGACTGTGCTCATTGGCTGTTCGGTCTGATTCTGCATACACACTAGATTATACGACAGACATTCTACTCATACACTTTGCACATACATGCCACTTTTCTCTATTAAACTAAATTGTTGTTTTGTTAGAGCCAGTGTTGTTTAGTGTGTTTTGGGCAAAGAATGATAGGGGGCTTGATACAGTAGTAAAAGAGACAGAGAGAGGGAGGGATCCAGGGACCTCTCTATGCTACTGACTATGGACTGAGACACCTCTCTATGCTACTGACTATGGACTGAGACACCTCTCTACGCTACTGACTACGGACTGAGACACCTGTCTGTGCTACTGACTACGGACTGAGACACCTCTCTATGCTACTGACTACGGACTGAGACACCTCTCTATGCTACTGACTACGGACTGAGACACCTGTCTGTGCTACTGACTACGGACTGAGACACCTCTCTACGCTACTGACTACGGACTGAGACACCTCTCTACGCTACTGACTACGGACTGAGACACCTGTCTGTGCTACTGACTACGGACTGAGACACCTCTCTACGCTACTGACTACGGACTGAGACACCTCTCTACGCTACTGACTACGGACTGAGACACCTCTCTACGCTACTGACTACGGACTGAGACACCTCTCTACGCTACTGACTACGGACTGAGACACCTCTCTACGCTACTGACTACGGACTGAGACACCTCTCTACGCTACTGACTACGGACTGAGACACCTGTCTGTGCTACTGACTACTGACTGAGACACCTCTCTACACTACTGACTACGGACTGAGACACCTGTCTGTGCTACTGACTATGGACTGAGACACCTCTCTACGCTTCTGACTACGGACTGAGACACCTCTCTATGCTACTGACTACGGACTGAGACACCTCTCTACGCTACTGACTACGGACTGAGACACCTGTCTGTGCTACTGACTATGAACTGAGACACCTCTCTATGCTACTGACTATGGACTGAGACACCTCTCTATGCTACTGACTATGGACTGAGACACCTCTCTATGCTACTGACTACGGACTGAGACACCTCTCTATGCTACTGACTATGGACTGAGACACCTCTCTATGCTACTGACTACGGACTGAGACAACTCTTTATGCTACTGACTACGGACTGAGACACCTCTCTATGCTACTGACTACTTTAGCCGCAACGTCCATTTGATTACTTGTAATGGTATTCTAGTAAACCTCACTGTCTATTTCTCGTTTTTTTGTAATTTATTAATTTTATAATCAACACCTGTATGATGAGATGCTTGAGGAGAGCTGCCAACTTAACTATCGAAACCAAATACGAAATGTTGTTATCAGACAGACAGTGTGATCAACACCGTGGGCCACATATATTGAAAGACAGAAGATCAAATGGTCTGGTCATCTTGTTAGAATGCAACACCATCAACTACCAGCACTGACCCTACATCAATGAACATCTACTACTAGAGGAAGAGGACACCCGAGAAGAAAATAGATTTAAGACATTAAAGACATTTTACAATCACACTGAATGACACTATTCAGTGCTACCCATCGGCCTCTGGAACGCCAATTATTCCTCCCTACAACGCGTGATGGCTAAAGTGGAAGATGATGATGATGATTAATTACCTATGCCAAAAAAGGCGCCAGTGCACTTAAAAACGGCGCCATGAGACACTGTTAATGTCGTCCACTGTGCAATGTTTTCAACAACTCGAATCACCAACAATAAAGGAGGAACTAGACACACTTCACCAGACTCTGAAATTTAATGGCTATTCAACCGGTTTCATCAAGCGTCACTACCAGCCACATAAACCTCGCCCCCCCCCCCCCCCCCCCCCCTACAGAATCAAGGGTTCCAAAACTTCCAGCGTTTCTTAAGCCAACCTTTCGAGTAGACCAAGTAGTGAAACTAAAAACAGCTGTAAACCAAACATTCTTTGCTGCTGATCCAACGATCATATACAAAACCATTTCATTTGTGAAAGAACAATTGCCTTCCTACATCAAATAAATCCAAATCTATATATTCCAGTGTGAGTGACAAGCAACGGACAAAGGTTGAATGGAAAGACAATAAGCAAATCGAGTTAAAACAATTAGTCGCATATTCTTTACAGGACGCAGCAGTCAACTTCAGCATTTTGTGGCTGTTTGTGATCTCTTGGCAAGTTTTACGTTCAGTAGTGGCAAATCGAGTAGCCGAATATATATCAGAAGGAAAAGGCAATTCAGTTATTCAGCAACAGCCGGTAGCCATTGTTCCGAACATGCAGTTCACTGTACAGTGTGTCTGTAAAAGCATTCCCAGCGAATTTCACAGCTCACAGTGTCGCCCACGCATTCACACAGTAGCAGGGCGACGGAAAACTGTACATTAGGACAACCTAGTGAGTTTTCTTTTCTTCTAGTAAACAACTTATTTAATGTGTAAGCATAAGAATTAGTTGTAAATTTATTCTTAAGTAGTAAACTCAATCAGTAGTCATTTAGGAGTGGTGAGTAACTTAAGATATAAGAAACTAAGTAATATTTAGTTTAGTAAAAAGAAACTAGTTTACATGTGCCAACACTGGTAAGGGAAATTAGTGTAAGGTGTAATAATCAAGTATTTTTTAATTACATGAGCACTTTAGTCAAGTAGATTTTTTTACATGAGCACATGAACAAACAAGCAGTTTTCTTATATTTCATGAATGCATGAAAACCAAAATAGATTCATATAGGGATTATAATTGTGTGTGTTGGGTTAAAGCACGCATGTGGTGAGTCAAATGTATTTTCAATTTTGTAAATATGTGAAATAAATATTTGTGCCACATAATAATACTTAGTCAACCGGCACGCAAGAATTGTTAGGATTCATAATGCCTGAATGTGGATTGAGTATATCACATAAATCTATGAGAGCAGGTGGGGATCCATGTGTCAGTTAATTATTGCTACACATGAGAAAAAATCCTTTGAGAATCTCATAATCATATCTAATGATCACATACATGAGAACATGTCTGTGGAGATTCGTGTGTGATTTTATTCTTGTTAAACAGATGTGACTGTATCATTTGTGAACACATCAGTATGAATGATTAAATATCATCCAGGAAAATATTATAATGTCTGATGAAGGATGGCAGAATGATGAGATTTCATTGTAATGTCAGTGTGGTTGAATCTGTGAATGTATTCTGTGTAAAGCACATACATATGCTTGATTGTCATCTATACAGATATGATTGTGTCTGAAGACTGAGTGAAATCATCATCCATACATATGAATATTATGTCTGAGAATGATTGAATGAAGAAACATGTTGAGAAGGGTATAATCTAACAAAAACAATCTCATGATCGAGGGCAACTTTGATGTATAATGTCCTGTCTGTCAGCAGAGAACATGTTCGGCATAACCTAAACACTAATTAATTATTTAGTGCACTACGACGCATGACAACACTTTGTATAATATATCACTTATGGTACCTTCATCTGGTTTTGTCCCCGAAGCACGACACAATCCATATTACACATCACGCGTACTACAAGTATCTGGTTTTGTCTCTTAAGCAGAACTCCAGTTTATTATTGATTACTCACGTTACAACATATGGGCTAGTGTCATGATGAATGTAATGATATAATGATGATAATGATATGATGATGATGATAATGATATAATGATAATGATGATGATGGTGATAATAAATGAAGAACAATCTTAGTATAGACACGGTGAAGAGGAGGGAATATACTCGCCTTGAAACTTTTAATTAGAAAAGAATTCACCTGAATACTATACCAAAATGGATATAATGATGTACTTATACTGTTTATAAGCAAATGCTCGTGCAATGGGGAATGCTTTTTACAACCATTAATGTATGAGAACCTTTTTCTTTTAATGGGAAAAGATGTAGAGATCTAAACTAGGTACAGAGGAGAATGGTCAACATAATTGTCAGATTCCAAATCAATCACATACACTTATACTATAGACCCTGAAGGACAGGCATAGATGAAGATCAAACTGCACATCTGCTAGTTTAAACCTTGAATACCTGATAGTGGAAGATTGGGTGGAGAGCAAACAATTTTGTTGGTGAAAACTACTTGATAACACCCACTCTATCTTTCTTCGATGTTTATTTTCTCTAAGAACAAGATTCATTTTTATTGATTTAACTTGTTGGTTACTTACAGCATTGCATTTCTAATATATTGATGATATGATTAGATGTATGTTGTTTGCTGAACTTTCAGATAGGGCTTGGTACCACTAGATCCAGACCTGACTAGTTTGAATGCAACACCTTGTTGAATGCAGCACTTGTGAATGTAGCACCTTGTTGAGTGAGCACCTGGTTGAGTGATGCCCTTGATAGAGTAGTGCAGACAGCTATTCATCTGTAAGAGTTTCCTATGCAAAAGACAGCTATTCGCCTGCAAAACTTACCTATGCAAAAGGACAGGTATTCATACTTATTAGTCTATTAAATTAGGAGAACTTGAGACAACAAACATTATACAGTTCTACCAGCCTGTAAGACAACACTCTGCAGCTTACAAGATAAACATAAATTACAGCTACTGCTTGGAGCAGGAACCCATATCCCACAATTCAAGACAAGGGAGGGCAGACCAATTTTTCTGTTTCAGATTTACCACCACGGAGGATATGTAGGACAATTAGCTGCAAAATTACCCGTAGTCTTGATCATATTAGTGGAAAAGGGGTCACAGTTGAATATATGTGTAAAATCTGATATAATTGATTTCTGATTTTTTCCCCCCATGTATATAATTGATTTATTGTTGTTCTTTACTCAATATATATTTTACATCTAGTTACTGAATGAGGACAAAAAAGGGAAGTCATTTCCTTTCATGAGTGTACCTTTTTACTTGTTATAGTCAATTTGTTTAATCAAAACTACCCTAGATAAAATTAGGTTAACTGAGAGAGGAGAGGCAAGGAACCACCAACAGTGGATTTTGGGAATAAAGGGGAAATACTTGTAATTATTTTCCTAGAGGTATTTATGGTTCTCTGAAAATCTATTTATCGACTCTAGCAACTGAGCCATTAAAGGTTAACATATTTAAACGGGCAGAATCACGCTGGGGTAAAGGAATTTAGCATCCCTTCTCTCTTTGGGATTGAGCCATCAATCTATACGCCCAACAACGCGAAAAGTCCGAGTGTCAACCCTTTC
Source organism: Cepaea nemoralis (assembly GCA_014155875.1). Taxonomy (NCBI): domain Eukaryota; kingdom Metazoa; phylum Mollusca; class Gastropoda; order Stylommatophora; family Helicidae; genus Cepaea; species Cepaea nemoralis. The sequence goes on from JACEFZ010022184.1 coordinate 17,982, forward strand.
ACGCTATTGAAATCAAACCAAATAAACAGTGGACACATCACAACCACACACATACAAGACGTGAAATGTACCTCATCATCATGCACAGTCCAAGCAAATAATTGAGACCCGACTCTCAACATTCATTCATCCTCCACACACCGATCTTTTTTGCATGAGAAACAGAAAACCTCCCATCTCATCCTCAGCCAGCTGCTAATTTCCTGTAAAATTGAACCCCCCACTTTCTCTATTTGTCTTCTGTATATCGTGACACCTTCCTCAGATAAATTAACTTAACCACTTTATTTTGCTCTTCCGTGTTTTAACTCCGTTCTTTCTTCCTATCTTTTAATATTTGGAACTGCCTGAAAACAAATATGTTCTCTTCAACATATAATTTATTATCTTTTCTGTATCATCTGCGCTGCACCCTGAATATTCCGCTTGAACTATTACTCCAACAGTTTTATTCTTAAAATTTAGTTTTTCTCTAATCTTCGATGCTCGTCTCATCACCTTCCCCACCTTTCCTGTACATCCATTATTCTCTTGATCAGTCATGTCACTAGCAAAAATTTTACTTGCCTGTTTGCTGTCTATTATTCCATATGATAAGAAGAAGTAATTCCTTCGACTAAGGACACCCACGTTTTACATTTCTCCCGTTCCTACTTCACCTTGTTAAGTTTTGGTCATAATCGTTATATTCAACATCAAAATCCGACAACTCAGTTGAATCCTCTTCTATATCAACCAGAAAACATCCGGACTTAACACTCTGCCCTACTCCCTGTCTATTTTCTTTTCCGATTCCTCTTGTCTTCATCTTCCGATGCTCCGACTTGACTGTCTTTTTATATATATTTGTACTACCTTTGCTGAGGAGGGGATCCGAGCACTTATGGACCGAATGGTTCGATGTGCAGTAAGGATGATCTATCGACTAACTAACTAACTAACTAACTAACTAACTAGCTAACTAGCTAACTAACTAACTAACTAACTAACTAACTAACTAACTAACTAACTAACTAACTAACTAACTAACTAACTAACTAACTAACTAACTAACTAACTAACTAACTAACTAACTACTAACTAACTAACTAACTAACTAACTAACTAACTAACTAACTAACTAACTAACTAACTAACTAACTAACTAACTAACTAACTAACTAACTAACTAACTAACTAACTAACTAACTAACTAACTAACTAACTAACTAACTAACTAACTAACTAACTAACTAACTAACTAACTACTAACTAACTAACTAACTAACTAACTAACTAACTAACTAACTAACTAACTAACTAACTACTAACTAACTAACTACTGACTAACTAACTAACTAACTAACTAACTAACTAACTAACTAACTAACTAACTAACTAACTAACTAACTAACTAACTAACTAACTACTAACTAACTAACTAACTAACTAACTAACTAACTAACTAACTAACTAACTAACTAACTAACTAACTAACTAACTAACTAACTAACTAACTAACTACTAACTAACTAACTAACTAACTAACTAACTAACTAACTAACTAACTAACTAACTAACTAACTAACTAACTAACTAACTAACTAACTAACTAACTAACTAACTAACTAACTAACTAACTAACTAACTAACTAACTAACTAACTAACTAACTAACTAACTAACTAACTAACTACTGGACTTCTAGTAACAAAATGTCCCCTGGTTCCTGGGTAGTGAGTGTCACACCATGGAGAATATGCTTTATGAAGACATCATACGGGTTGAAGATGTTAAATATATTTTGAAAAAGGCAAAAGACACGGCACCAGGGCCCGGTGGTGTTAGGTATGGCCACATGAAGGTTTTGAGCGAAGCAGACCTGAAGGAGATGACCGACTGCTTTAACCAGAGCATTAGGACACCATCAGTACCGCAGGGTTGGGTACACAGCTATCTCATCCCTCTCCCAAAACCATTCAAGGATCATTCAAAGCTTAGCGGCTTTAGGATCATCACCCTTCAAAATACATTTGAGAAGGTATGTATGTTGTGCACGTAAAAAATCCCTTGGCAGTTGGAAATCGAAAAAAGAGTAGCCTAACTGCACTGCCCGGGCAAAATTTCGTGTTAAAGATCTACCCAGAGTATTTCAGGATCATCGCCGGTGCTACGGAGTTCGTGCACTGAGCTAAGATTCTCCGGAGTTAGGAGCAGAACTGAGCACTTATGGGTTACACCCATGTGCCGTGAGGTTGATCCGTCGACTAAACTAAAGTAAACTAAACTAAACTAAACCCCTGTGTGTCAAGAAGTAACCATGTTAGCCAAAAGGCTGTGATCACATTACCCATCATGATCTTCAAGTTTCACCGCCTCGTCTTCACCACATTACTCATCAATCACTGCCTCATCTTCATCTCATTACTCATCAATCACAGCCTTATCTTCAGCTCATTACTCATCAATCACAGCCGCGCCTTCAGCACATTACTCATCAATCACCGCCTCATCTTCAGCGTGTTTGGGTGCTGCAACGCTACCATGTTGGCGCCGTTCATGCTACCTACTCCTGTGGCCTTAAAGCCCCCTTATGGAACTACTTCTTGGCTTGCTTGAGTATTATATTTTCTTATCTTTAGACTTGTCCAAGTTTGGTTAGCTGTGGCAGTTCAACTTATTTCTGTGATCATTGATAAGGCGAAAAAAATTGCATTACCTGTAGCTTTATTTGCAGAAAATTCAGCTCATTGGCATGTTTTACTACTTATAAGCCAGGCAGATGACAACTTTCACAACTAATCACATCAGCTTCTCCTCTGGTGGATCAAGGACACCAACCTTAACGTCTAGTGGACCATGGACACCAATACTAACTTCTAGTGGATCAAGGACGCAAACCCTGACTTCTAGTGGAACAATGATACCAACCCTGACTACTAGTGATTACAGGACACCAACCTTGACCTCTAATGGATCAAGGACACCAACCCTGTCTTCTACTGGATACAGGACACCAATCCTGATTTCTAGTGGAACAATGGTACCAACCATGACTTTTACTGGATACAGGACACCAATCCTGATTTCTAGTGGGACAATGATAGCAACCCTGACTTCTACTGGATACAGGACACCAACCTTGATCTCTAGTGATTCAAGTACACCAACCATGACTTCTAGTGGATACAGAACACCAACCCTGATTTCTAGTGGAACAAGAATACCACACCTGGTTTCCTTTGTTACGAAACTCGGTCAACACAACTAGATTTAGCATTTCATTCTACATCATGAAATCATACCGCCAGTGCTTCTTCTTCCATCTTTTATAATTGTGGTTACTTCCAGCTATCCGCTGCCAACTGACAAATGTAACTTCACCACATCAATACAACATAATTGCTTCTTCTTCTGCCTGTAAATTTGTGGTTACTTCCAGCTATCCGCTGCCAACCTACAAATGAATTTTCACTACCCATTTTTCATTTATGCAATTAAGGAAAATCAAACTCAAGCATGCTCAACATTATAAGCAATACGTAAACAATATAAATAATTTAGTGATACAGAAATGTTATAGAAAACAACTTCACGCAGTCACTCTTGGCATCGCTACTCAACACCTATCTTTTCCATTAGCTGGGTGACAATAAACCCTTCGTTCAAGACAACTATATTATCCCTTACTCTAGTTAATATTCAAGAATTGAAACTTGAGTACCAACACTCAAAAATCAATCCATCTCCCACGTATGTTACACTATATTTCACTGCCTCTCCCCTGGTAAACATCCCATGGAACTCCATGACATCACTTAACCTTCGACACATCTATCGAAGAAAAATACATATACTCAATTTATCTAGTATTTCTCCAGCTTAATCAAACACAAGCCACTAAAATACACAAATCTCGGTTTCCACTAGAAAACATATGTTCAATGAACATTCTTTATATAACTTTTATCCTCGAGGAATCCTCGAGCTTTAACGGCCCAACCACACAATACATCGCGAACAGTGTTAAAACTCCAACATTTTACTCTTCTCTGTAAAAATCCTGAGCTCAAACACAATATATCAACACCTGTGATTACATATATAACTCTAACCCTGCACTGTCCTCTGCAGAAACTCTGAGCTATACCAGCTCACACACAATGCATCGCCAACAGTGATCATACATATAACTCAACCAATCCATTCTAGACAGAAATATAAATCAATCGCTAATTGATTTACTCAGAAGTCAACATTTAAAATTGACACAAAGTCATCTTCCATGTGTAATCCTTATCTAGACTACATAACATGATTTCAATTCTGTCTCTTTCAGACAGTTCACCATACTCAGCAAAACATCAACTCGCAACCATACACATTGACACTCAGGCTTCGAACACTAACCAAACGCATATGAACAAAACACACCAACAATGGCAAAATCAGGCCAAAATAAAAATGAGGTGCGAAAATTCTGAGTGCTAAACCTATCACTCTCCTGAAATCAAACGAAATACACAGTGAACAAATCACAACACACTCAGACAAGACGTGAAGTGTACCTCATCATCATGCAGAGTCCAAGCAAATAATTGACTTCTTCTTCTTCTTCTTCTTCAGCATTCCGAGCCATTGAGGTTCTTTGCTGCAAATACAATCTGTCTCCATTCGTCTCTCTGGTGGACCTTCTCTTGCCAGTCGTTGATTCCAAGTGCTTGTAGGTCTGTATGTATATTATCTCTCCACCGCCTTCTTGGTCTACCTCGGGGTCTACGGTCATTTATTTCCTGAGTGTAAGCGAGTTTTGTTTCCCTATTATCTTCCATTCCTTCTATATGCCCCAGCCATTGTAGTCTATTAGCCTTCATGATACCAGTGATTAGCGGGGACTTAAACAAATCATAAATGTCTTTGTTACTTCTTCTTTTCCATTCTCCACTTTGTGTATCCCTAATGGGTCCAAAGATGCGTCTTAAAATTTTGTTCTCAAAGGTTTGTAACAAGGCTTCGTCTCCTTTCGTTGTACTCCAGGTTTCAGAGCCATACAGCACAACTGGTCTGATCAGTGTTTTGTATATTGTGATTTTGGTGTTACGAGATAGCGCCTTTGATTTTAGTAGATGTTGTAGTGCATAGTATATCTTATTTCCAGAGTTGATTCTAGTTTGTATTTCTTCCCTTATGATGTTGGAGCAGTTGAAGATTGTACCCAGGTATTTGTATGTTTCCGTTCTTTTAATGGTCATATTATCTATTTGTATGTGGCCAGAGTTTTTAGCCATTCCGTCTCTTGAAATTACCATATATTCTGTCTTATCTTGGTTGATAACCAGCCCCATCTGTTGGGCTTTTTCCTTTAAGTGAGTCAATATTTCTAATGTCTTTTGTTCACTTTGCCCTATAATATCTATATCATCTGCATAACCAAGCAGCTTGGATGTTCCTCCAATATCACATTCCTCCTTTACCTTCCTTACAACTTTCTCTAGAGCCAGATTGAAGAGTAGCGGCGATAGTGCATCACCCTGTTTCAAGCCAGATGTTATTTGGAAGGGGTCTGATTTCCTGCCTTTATATGTTACTATATTATAAGTATCTTCCATGCATAGTTTGGTCATGTTAATTAACTTCCTTGGTATTCCAAATTCCTGCATAACATTCCATAGACTATTCCTATGGACACTATCATAAGCCTTTTTAAAATCCACAAAAATGTTATGGAGATCTCTTTTATATTCCCAATGTTTCTCGGCTATTTGTCGTAAGATAAATATCTGATCTATTGTTGATCTGTTTTGTCTAAAACCCGCCTGGTAGTCACCTAATATGTCTTCTGAATATGGTTTTAGTCTATTTAGTAATACTGCGGATAGTATCTTATAGCTTGTGGACAGTAGTGATATTCCTCTATAATTTCCACATTGGAACTTGTCTCCTTTCTTAAAGATAGGTATCAATAATGACTCTTTCCAGTCATGGGGTAATTCTTCTGTCCTCCAGATTTTTATTATTAGTTCGTATAGCTTTAGATGTAATGCATGGCCACCTGCCTTTATAAATTCAGCAGCAATTCCATCAGTCCCAGTTGCCTTATTGTTTTTAAGTCGTGTGATTACATATAGGATTTCTTCAAATGTAGGTTCTTCAATTTGTGGTTCGCATGTTAGAACCTCTTCCTGTGGGAAAATGTTACTTGGAGCTTCACAATTTAGTAATTCAATAAAATATTCTTTCCATGTGTTGCACATTTCTTCATTGGTATTTATCATATTCCCATTTTTGTCTTTTAAACCATATGTGTTTTGTTGGTGCCCTCGTTTCATTGACTTCAGTACTTTAAAAAACTTTCTGGATTCATTTTTCTGGTGATTAGTTTCCATATCTTTGATTATATTACTCATATATTCTCGCTTCTGCTGTCTGACTATTTTTGTAGCCTCTTTACATTCATTTCTATAATGCTCTTCCTTTTGGATGTTATTGATGTCATTTAACCATACATGTCTGGCATTCTTCTTCTTAGTGACTGCTTCTTCACATTTTTGATTGAACCATCTGTTCTTTCTATGCGTGGTTGACACACCGAGACATTCTTCTGCGGTAGATTGAAGTGTATTCTTGATGTTCAACCAAGTTTGGTCAACGCTTTCCTCCAAAGGGTTTTGAAAAGTTTCAAGTTTACATTTTATTTCATCTGTAAATTTCTCTTTGACTGTAATGTCTTGTAGTTTTTCTCTGTTATATGTTGGGTGTAATCTTTGTAATTTAGTATAGAAAGCTCTCTTAAGTTTTATTTTAAATTTTGCTCCAACGAGGAAATGGTCACTGTGGCACTCAGCTCCTCTATAACTTCTGACTTGCTGTATGTTTGATGCATTTCTGTTGTTAATTAAAATGTGATCTATTTGATTATAGGTTCTCTTGTCACATGATTTCCAAGTTTGTTTGTGTATATCCTTTCTTTGTAGTCTGGTACTGCTAATCTGCAGTCCTTTGGCTTCTGCCAGGTTGATGACTCTCCATCCATTATCATTTGAAGTTGTATGTAGGCTTTCCATACCGGCCACTTTTTTATTAGTTTGCTCTCTACCTATTTTTGCATTGAAGTCTCCCAGCACAATCAGGATGTCCTGTTTGGGGGTTTCTTCTATGACATCTTCCAGATCATTATAAAAGTCTTCTTTAATATCATCTTCTTTCTCTTCAGTAGGTGCATGTACATTAATCATCGTTATATTTTTCCATTTACCTTTTATTCGTAATTTACTAATCCTGTCATTAAAAGCTTTAAAGTTTAAAATGTTCCCCCATAACTCTTTTTTGATGACAAATCCTGTTCCTAATTCATGTTTATTTTGGGTGTTTCCTCCATATATTATAATCATTCCATTTTGCTCTAAAGTACCCTCTCCTGGCCACCTTATTTCTTGAATTGCTGTGATATCCATTTGATATTCAACCAGCTCCCGGGTTAGTTCTTCGGCCGCTCCAGCTCGATATAGTGTCCGTACATTCCATGTTCCAAATCTCAAAAGTCCTTTAACGTTCCAAGGTCGTTGTCCAGATAAGTCAGTCCGATATCGAGGCTCATGTATTTGTTTCGTAACAAAGAAAGGTTTTTACAAAGGTGGGGATGTTAACCCCACGCTTCAACCCCCAACCTGGAGGACCAGGGTGTTTCTCTTTGTCTGTTCTCTACCCTTTGACCTGTCCGGCTTGGGAGGCCCTGCTGGTAGCTACGCTACCGCCGGCATAGCTCTCAATTATGGAAAATTGGAAGTAGCTGTCGGTCACAGTTCTGACTTAAAAGTAGTTAATATGGTATAAGATATAATGTATTATAACCCAATGACAACATTTCGGAGATATATTAACTCATGGCAGATACAGGGAGTTCATTAAGACTATTAAATATCCCATGGCAATTAATCAGCCGGCTCCCTGGCTAAGAAGTTAGCAGTTTTCCCCGTAACCCCGAATACTCTCGTGGTTGACGTGAGCGCACGAGAATTCGAAGGTGTTCGACTCGCACCAGTGACTTACGAGAGTATGGAGCCGGTCGCTCAGAAAGTCGTGGTGTGCTGATGAGGGTAATCTAGCTTAGGAATCAACATACAGCTGAAATATGCTGGTGTTGACCGCAATATCCTGAAACAAGGAAAA
>JACEFZ010022185.1:0-15000 GCA_014155875.1 Cepaea nemoralis
CCTCTGTTATTACATAATATTTATGGTTAATTATTTCACCCTGTAATCATAATAATTCATTATATTGTTTCCATACATTGTGAACGAAAAATAAAACGTATTGTTTTACGCCTATACTTCACTGGGGTTTATTGTATTTTTTTTAAGTCGTGTTGTTTTTCGCTGATGTGAGTTAGTTATTGACGAAAGTTAGTGGTGAGACACAGACATACAAAAACGTACAAGACACCACTGGTCTTACCTTCAGTATCCAACACCTCATCTTATCATCAAAGCACCATGGAAAGCGAGGTTGTGTTCTTGGTAGAGGCTTAGTGTTGGCGATGAATATAATAATAATAGAATTCTACACTGGAAGCGTCATATCTTAATCTGTCTAGTTTTAACAGCTCTGCACCTCATCTCACGGCTATTTGTATTTTGTCTATTTATTTACTATATGGTGCTTCTATACTCACTCGCAGATATAACACTGGCCCATATGACAACGAAGCTACTACACCCCTAATATTCTGTTCTATCACACTTCAACTATTACAGTATCTAAAGCTATACTTAAATATTCAACTTCCCTCTCTGACTAGAACCAACTAACTAATGGGGGTGACCTTTCTTCAAGAAACGCGAAGTACTGAACATCGTATGACTTCCGCGCTTTCTCACGATACGGGTTAGCTTGATTAGTTTTCCAGACGTTCACTGGCTCCAAGCTACTCGGGAAACAGCGGGTGTTGTTAGTAATGGCCATACTCTTCTGTCTGTTATTTTCATTATCATAGTCTTGTAGGCACCGGCGTTCCAACTATCAGTTGGTAGAATCTCGACTTCATACGAAATGAAGAAGACTGATTATTTTTCCAGACTTTCACTGTTGGTGTCTACTATGGAATCAGCGAGGTATGTGTTAGTAATGTCAGTATACGAGTGGTTGTTTTTCTCATTAAAAGTTGGTATGAACCCGAGTGGTTGTTCTATAATCGCTGGAATGTTTACTGACTCGTTGGTCTTGGTTGCATTTGAATGTGTGTGCGAGCTTGTGTGCCTGTCTGTATGATTCTGTGTATGGCTGCACGCGTGTCTGTTTGTTTCATTGTACGTATGTGTATTTGACTATATGGTCCTGTTCATTGTCTACAAGCAAGAGTGCCTATCTATTGATGTCCTTCAATGATCTTTTCATATATTTCTGGTGTACAGGGGAAAAAACATCCCTGTCTTAATAGGCTGACAGGGGCCTATTTCATTATCAAGCCTTATGATAATTCTGTTTTCTATGTTTTTCTTTCCCCACCAATTTGTACCTTTTCAAGCACATCTAATTTTCCGTACACTACCAAAAGCATGTGCTAACATGCACATCTGTTGTGTGTGCGCGGTTGTGTTTGAGTATCGTTTTTTTGTTTTTTTTTATGGATGTCTGTTTGTTTCGTTATACTTATGTGTCTGAATGTAGACGTATAGGCGTTCCTGATTGTATGGTTGATGTCTGCTGTATACTTGTATGGATGTCTTTGTGGTTGTATGTGTTTTTGTATTTGTTATAGGCAAGGAGACTCGTGTAGATGATTACGATGACATATGGCTTAGAGGAACAGTTCAAGTACCTGGAACCGTATTGACACGTGATGATAGTCTTCTTCAGTGTTCGGCGGGCTCGATCGACAACCATCACCATTACAGCGGACATCAACCACTTTACGACCCCCTCACTATATTACTAGACCCAGACTCTTAATTCTTTCAGATTATAACCTCATATTATAACCATCCCTATATCGACCACTAATACCCCTTACCATCATATCCATTACTACTTTATTTAGGTGAAGAAGCCACCCTTTAATTTCACTAAGACACTACTATCGCCCTACACTTAACACACTTGGTACCGACACGATCCAACTTTTACCCCTTCCTATTTTAATTATTTTCACAGACTACATTCCCACACCCGGCAACCATCAAGAATTTTCTACGAGCGTAAATATGATTGGAACCCTCGCTTTCATTACACCTCTGCCCTCTGACCCCATCATTCCCGCCTAAACACTTCTGTCTTATTTCGCCATATACACTCCACTCGTTTATCTTTCACTACAGCTCACCACTCATAGTTGTCTAATGACAGTTTATCTTTCACTCGCCACTCATACTAATATACCCTACGTAACCAAAATAACTTTCCCTTCAGCCCCTTCATACACTTTCCCACTATTTACTCTCACACACCAAAAATCACACCGTTCCCACCAAAAAATCCAACCTTAATTACTTTCACAGAAACCCGCCAAAAATATTTCACCCCCCCCCCCCCCTCCAGAGACAAATTCCCACCAACTAAAAATACTTTTACCTTAATTACTTTCACAGATTTTCCCACCAGGCAGGCCGAAAAAAACCCGTTCCCACACGCCGCCAAAAATAGACCCGGTTCCCACCAAAACTTTTCCCCTCAGTACCCCAAAAAACCATTACCCGCTATTACCCGCTATTACCCGCCAAAAATATACGTGTGTAAGTCGCATCCTTTACTACTGCCGATCAACATGTACTGGGCCATCGGCAGTCGGTTACTTCAGTACACTGCCTCTTCCCTCATAGACTTTCTTGACTTGACCACCGACACTCTTTCACAGTTAACTGCACTTCCATAACTGTAATCTTCGCAAAAATGCCTTCGAAACACAGAACTTCCACAAACACAACCTCCTTGTCTCACGCCCAGCTCAGTCTCCCCGAGCACAACCTTTTCCCGGCTTTTGACCCGGGCGCGTCACGTGACCACATTAGCTCCGCAAACTAGTCTGCCCGTCTTCGCTTGCATTTTTGAACTGTGTGTATACAATACTTTCTATGCTTGACACCCTTGCTGTGTTTTGCGTAATCCATCTCATGGCAGTGGTCAATAGCGCACACTTCACCTTTACTTTCCAGAACATTTCATGGTGCTTAGTTTCGGCTGAGTCAACCCGGAAGCAATAGTGGGGACTCAATTACATGATATACGGGCTAACCATTAGCTATCCTGCGTGCGCTCGACGGCCTGTGCACTTGGTAAGCGAAATTTAAGGGGAAACAAATACCTCTTTTTCACGGGAACCTAATATTCATTTTATTGATTGCAAGGGACATAACTCGCCAACGTTTTTCTAAAGAAGCAATTAGTTGCATTAATTGCTAAATGTTTAATATAATGACAACACTTATTTACAGTTAAAGCAATAGTTTGACATCCTACAGTTTCAAATACCTTTACTGCTAAAGGTAAATAAAATGTACTTGTTAATGCAATATATACAAAGTTTCAACACTGTAAGCTCCGTGCACGATGTTAACGATTGACCCCTCAATGGACGCCCTGATTTCTGGTTTCTCTTCACAACGTACAAATTCCAATCATAACCTATCTGATACTTGGTAGGAGTTTTAGAGCTGGCAGTAGAGCGGGACGGCAAGGGAAAAAATAACAGCCCACTACCATCACGCTGTTGATATAAAATATTTCCTTACAACAATGTCAATGGAGGAATGTTTAAATGTATAAAATATTTGTAATTTTTGCGCATATGTCACCTACACTTCCACATGCAACGCTCTGTAACAACACGAACAATACAAATGCAAATGTTTCTTAACACTCAATAAAAGGTTTAAAAAAAAAAAAAAAATCTGATAATTGTCAATATCTCCTCTCCTTCGAAGAATAAATAAATTTTTGTCCGGCCTGTTAAAGGCCAAACTGATAGTTGTCGCTTCATTCTTCACGTTTTCATCGACGAACAATGACACAAATACCAAATCCTATTGTTTTCTTTGACATAGCGATTGGCAGCACGGCAGCAGGAAGGATAAAATTTGAGCTGTATGCTGATGTGGTTCCTCAAACCGCTGAAAATTTCAGGCAGTTGTGTACTGGAGAATATCGTAAAGATGGAAAGCCCATTGGTTACAAGGGTGCCACTTTTCACAGAGTTATCAAAGATTTCATGTTTCAAGGAGGCGATTTTGTAAATGGTGATGGAACAGGCATGACAAGTATTTATGCCGGGCGACCATTTGCAGATGAAAATTTCAGGAAGAAACATGACTCAGCTGGCATATTGTCTATGGCAAACAGTGGCAAGGACACAAATGGCTGTCAGTTTTTCATAACTTGTGCCAAGTGTGATTTTCTCGATGGCAAGCATGTGGTTTTTGGTAAAATCATTGACGGCCATCTTGTGCTGCGAAAGATAGAGAATGTGCCAGTTGACCCCAACAACAAACCCAAAATTCCCGTCACAATAACCGAATGTGGAGAAATATAGATCTGTAGGCCAGGACAGAATCACCATTACAAATTATTTGAAAAGCCGGGGAAAACCTACACAGCTTCCTGCAACAATCACCCACTAGTTCTAGGGATACCTGAAGACTAACGACAGCAGACCAGCACAGGAGTAACATGAGGCTGCTAATAAAAGACAATTCAGCAGATTTGTGGTTGCTGCAACAGCAACTCTGCATCATAACATCCATCATTTCTTCACCAGAAATACCATCTTCAATCATTGTTGTCAACAATCATCAGTGATGTGTGTGCACAGTTTGACAGTGTATTAAAAATTATGTTTTTATTTGCAAAAAAAAAAAAAAATCTGATGTTTTCCTATCAACGGCATGAAAGAGCCATTCCGACTGGAGCAGCCCACGAAATGGTACTGCACGCTGACGGATGAAGTCAGTCAGTCATTATATGACGGAATACATGGGAGAAAATTCTACCTTGACAAAGATGGCATCAGCGTGAAAGTAGAACACGCGGACAAAGAAAAACGCCGAATCACAGTACGCTGGTTACCGGAGACGATCACTCCGGAAGGAGTCAAAAAAATGATCGCGGCCGTAACAGGAGACAAAGAACCCGAAGCATTTAGACTCCCAAATGCGGGAGGCCGATGGGGGGTCCTGTGCCACCCCACGAAAGATGTCCCTCACTATGTTATAATATAGGCCCGTGGGGTCGTCAAAGGGACCCACAGGATCCTGATAACTAAAGCAGGCAGACGTGTAGCCTGCCCAACATGTGGCCTCGACTCACACTGGGCAAATAAATGCCCCAGTAGAAGGCTGGTTGAGAGGCCTGAAAACGGCCAACAGTTGACAACACAAAGAATGCGGAATTCCCAGTTATCTCAGGCCTACTTGCTAAGGACTTTCCGCCTCTGAGCAGCGAGCCAAAAAAGGCTGCGACGCCCAGAAAAGACAAACAGAAACCACAAGAACCTGTATCACAGCCAGAAGATGACGGATACACCAAAGTAATCTACAAAAGCAACAAGAGGAAATTAAAAGAATTACCGGAAAAAGAACAAGTTAACGAATCAGACGAGCACGAATCCTCGTCAACAGTCACGCCCCACAAGAAGGGGAAAAACCGAACAACAAAACCGCAAGACAATGAGCAAACGAGCAAACAGAATGAACAAACGAGCAAACAGAACGAGCAAACAGAAGGACAATCGGAAAACGCAACCCGCAACTTTCCAGAAGATGGAAACAATGACACCCCAACATTTCAAACTCTGATAATTGATACCGACACGTATTCCGAAGAAGAAAAAGCCTGAACCAAAGACTGTGAACGCTTATCACCGCAATAATATGTCTTTATTTCTGTGGAAATTCGTGTGCATTGAAAACTAGTGTGAACTTGATAACTTAAAAAGAGATCTCTGTTTTGTTTGGTTCTGTAAATGGGTGAGTTAACAATAATTTCCATTAACATTTCAGGGCTGAGAACAAAACACCATATAATACAACTCACACACAAGTACAAACTAGACTTTATCCTAATACAAGAAACAAACATACATTCAGACGTACAAGGTACACAAATTAAAACACAATTAGGATTCAAACATGCATATTTCAGTTTAGCGGTCCACAACATAGGTTCGGGGACAGCTATATTACAAACATCAGACAGATGGAACATACTAAACACCAACAGGGATAATCAGGGTAGAATTACTTTTATACAAATAGGAAATAATACACACACATACACTATAGTAAATATCCACGCACCGCCAAACTACAACTATCAACCACAGTTTTACGAAGAACTAGACAATACTCACAAACACATACAGGGGACAGAATGTCATACTCTGTGGGGATTACAAATGTGTCCTGGAAGTCTCTGACATAGTAGGGGGGACGTCGGGGCACAGGTGAAAAGAACCAACAGAGAGGGCATGAATCAGTTAGAGACATTGCAAAACATATTAGACACACACAACCTAATAGACGCATACAGGCAATCGCACCCACATAGTAGAGAAACAACACACACAAACAAAACATACAACAGAGCAACTAGATTAGATAGGATTTATATACCCACAACACACCACATAATACTCGCCACACACATACAGGAAACATTACAGTATATCACTGATGGGAAATTTCTCAGAATATTAAATAATACTTAGTGAAAATAAGTAGCAGCAATTAAGATGTGAGCCGGTCTCCCTGGTCTAGGCTTTACACGACTTTCTCCGTAATCCCGTATACTTTCGTGAGTGACGTGACGTGAGTGAGAATTGGTAGCGGTTCTCTCCACGTCGGTAATTTAAGGGGTATGTGAGCCGGCCGCTCAGAAACCAATGGCAAACTACTGAGCGTAATCTTACCAAGAAATCAACAATCAGCTGAAAGATACTGATGATGACAGCGATGTCCTATAAAGGATATGCGAACAACAACAACAAAATTTCAATGTGAAATGGCAATTATGAACAGATAAAGCAATGAGCGAGACAAGAATGTGTTTGTCGCAGGGTCTCTTCTTTCTCTTCGTTTGTTTGTTTGCTTGCTTGTTTGTTTGCAAATCCTTTTTACTGGACATCGCTGTCAACACCAGCATTTTACTGCTGTTGTTGATGTCTTGGCAAGTTTACGTTCATAGTTTGCCATTGCTTTCTGAACGACTGACTTCCATACCAACTCGTTACAACCCAGCGCAACGCGGTCTGCTGCCAAATCAGTCACAGCTGTTTTTCGAACGCGTATAAGAGGGCTTACCAATCGCGTCCGTAAGACTTTTGCCGAGGAGACCGGCTTCTCTCTATATAGCGAAGTAATGATGCGAGGGATCAAAGGGAGGCCAAGCACATCAACTGGAGGTTCTAATATAAACATCCACGTTGTGACGATGATACAGTATTGGTGACGGGAACAGCAGATCTGCAAAGTCTTTAGGCATTTGTAGTAACAGAGAGTGTAATAATGGACTTTTCTTGAATGGTTTAAAAAAAACAAAATAACTATGGTTATATCAATGGAAAATATGACACCTAAGTGTGATAGTACAATAGATTGGAAAATTCTTAACCAAGTTGATACCGAGTGTTTACCAGCGTCATATGTTATAAATGAGGATTCGTGTGTGTGTGTGTGTGTGTGTGTGTGTGTGTGTGTGTGTGTGTGTGTGTGTGTTGCGTGTGCGTGTACGTGAAGAAGAAACAGGTTAGATTTGCAATATTGTTTTCTCTGTAGGTGAACTGCATATGGATGACAATGTTACGTGTTGTAGGGTAATATAGAGTCAGCCGACTAAAGAAAAGCGTTGGCTTTGATAAACACGTTCGTTTGTGTACATGATTGGGTTGTACATATGTGTACTTGCTTGAGTCGTTCATTTGTGTACATGCTTGGGTCGATCATTCTCAAGCTTTTTGGTTACATTTCAAGCACATTGGCTTTAGAGTTTCACCCCCCCCCCCCCCCCCCCACACACACACACACATACATATACAAACAACACAAAAACGTACGAGACCCTGTTATGCTATATTACGTCACATGGGCTATATGGTGCTAAGCCTGTATCGTTTGACAACCCACTGCGTGGTGCGTGATGTGCTCAGTCTCACGCATATGTTACATCCCAAAACATTTCCTGATATTAATTTTAGGCTGGATAGATCTGGGAGCAAAGGTCAATATTACAAATCTCATGTTGTAACCAGGATTATGTTCATGTAGTTTCCCAACATCGGAAGGGAATGCGTAACATTACTGGATAAGCAATTCAGAAATAGAAAGAAAATTGTTATATTACTACAAGTAATATTCCTTTGTGAATATGCGAATACACACACGCAAAGCAAATCACTACACAATTAGGGCTCAGACACTCATGCTTCAGTCTGTCGACACATCGTACGGGTTCTGGAACCATTATACTGCAGACTTCAGATAAATGGGAAATTACTGGCACACACAAGGACGACCAAAGAGACATTACCACCATACACGTCAGAAACAACACACACACATACGCTTCAGTCAACATACATGCCCCAGCAAATTACAGCTATCAACCACAATTCTTTGAACACTTAGAAAACCTATTAGCACAGACATTCAGAGGGAGGCATGTTGTTTTAGCAGGTGATTTTAATTGTTGTTTAGCTTCGGCTGACATAATAGGCGGGGAAGTGAAAACGCAGTTAAGAATAGCCGGCCGAGACGACATGAATCAACTTGATACATTGCAATACATAATTGACACACATAACCTAGAAGACGCATTCAGGCACAAACACTCCAACAGTCACGATACAACGCACAGAAACCATGCACATAACAGATAATCTAGGTTAGATAGAATATATGTACCATCAGCACACCACATAAAACAAGCTAAACACCTACAAGAAACTCTCCAGTATACAGACCACAAAGCAATACTAGCACACATCACTATAAATAACACACCCACACAGCCTTTCAAACGATCACCACACTGGAAATTTAACAACACATTACTTCAAAACGCAGAATATATACAATATATGACACACCTGATACATACATACACTGATAGTATACCAACTGACAACATTAGACAATACTGGGATTTACTGAAAAACACAAAACGGAGCAGGACACAACAACTTGCATCCGTCACACACAAGCGTAGACTACAACAAGAACAGATAATACAAACAGCAATACATTTAACAAAGCAAACCGACAGAAACTCACCATACTTGCATGCATTAGAAACGCAACTGGAACAACACCAACAGCACAGATACTTGGATGCACTAATTAGAACAAAACTCAACACCATTGCACAAGAGACACCCAGCAAACAATACATGGCAATAGAACAAAACATACAGCGTTGCAAACAGATAAACACAATAATAGACATGCAAGGAATCACACAAACAGAAACCACATGTATAACAGAAGCATTCCAACAATACTATACACACTTATTTACAGCAGAGACAGTAAACACACAAATACAAGATAGCTTTTTACAATATACAAAAAAAGATATCAGACACAGACAAAGAGATATTGGACACACAATTGACATTAGAAAACACAACACATGCACTTAGTAAAATGAACAAAGACAAGACACCAGGACCAGACGGATTAACAGTAGAATTCTATCAACAATTCCTTCCTATCATAGGTAACCTTCTTCTAAAAGTCTATCAAGAAGCCTTTGACGAACAAGAACTCGCTGATAGTTGCAACATATCTTATATAACACTTATACACAAAGCAAAGACAGACAAGATACAACTGAAAAATTACAGACCAATTTCACTTCTTAACACAGATTACAAAATTCTGGCCAAATCACTAGCACACAAAATCATAAAATTGCTACCAAAACTAGTACACCCAAACCAGCAATGTAGTGTACAGCACAGGAATATACTAAACCACACACACCTCATTAGAGACATTATAACGCACACACACCAGAAAGACTCTCAATCCTCCCTCTTGTCTTTGGACCAAGAGAAGGCCTTTGACAGAATCGCACACTCCTATTTGCACAAAACCAAAGAACACTGCAATATACGACAGTACTACAGAAAGTGGATACATATTTTGTATAACAACCCTGAAAGCAAAGTCTTAGTGAACCATTCACTCACTGCTAGCTTCAGGCTAACAAGATCTGTAAGACAAGGGTACCCACTATCACCACTTCTGTATATACTGACACTAAAGCCATTATTAGAAAAGATCAGACAAGATACCAGTATTAAAGGCACTTTCATACAGTGAATAGGAGAGCAAAAGGTCATTGCTTATGCAGACGATACTGAATTCTTCCCTACAAGCCACACATCCATCAGAAACATACTGCACACCTTCTCCCACTTTGGGAAAGGCAGTGGAGACAAAATTAATATACAAAAATCACACAAATTATGGGCCTGGGAAGGTGGAAACAAAAGTCTGATTTCCCTCCAGACCTAACACATTCACACAATATGAAACTGTATGGGATCACATTTCCATGTGACCCCAGAACAACACACAGAGAAACATGGCTACAACTAACACACCAAATCACAGACATGCTACATAGGTATAAATACAAAACATCAACAATATTTGGTAGAAGCATAATAGTTAACACATACATCATACCAACAATAATATACTTAGTGACAGTGTTAAACTCTCCAAAACAGACAATCACAGATATAAATAAACAGATAAGACATTTCATATTTAGTAATACAATACACAGCATACAGCATAAAACTCTCATTCAGGATAAGAAACAAGGAGGAATAGCACTTCAGGACATACAAACAAAAATACAAGCACTTAGAATCAGCCATATAGATAATATTATCAGACATCCAGAAAACATAGATTAGCATTATATTATATAGCAAACAAAATAAAACATCTCACAAAACCAAACAATGCAGCAGCACATTATCAGGGCATACTACCATCTTTCTATCACACATGTATACAGGCAATACAAGGACATGAACATTTAATAACTGAAACAACACGAGAAATATACAAACAATTAGTTAGTAAACAAGCACAATCGCTTAAGCTGAGAATCAAAAGAGGACAAAAATATTTCATCTCAGACTACACATCCACCTTTTCCAACTTACACAACAAACACATCACATCTAAGGCGAAAGAAGTAACTTACAGACTGATTTTAATATAACTCCCATAATACCCAAATTAGCATTCCTATCCAGGAAAATGCCAATTATGCAGGAACAACACAAAAGAGACAGAAGAACACATATTGTTCACATGTCAAACAGTCACAGATGCAGTGGAAACTCTACAACAAATAATACAAACACACACAGGCAAACAAACAGACATTTACAACGCAATCTTTCTTAACACTCTTCCTAAAACATCCGAAGACACACACACAAAACTACTTCAAACACTAGCGGAATACAGAAAATTAGTTTGGACTTGCAGAATCAAGGCAATGTTCAACTCCCTTACATACAACAGACACTTATTTTTATTAATGTTAAAATACAAACTAGCTACTATTTTTCCTGACTGAAATGTGTAAATTTCCTTAATTTCATTTACTCTTGCAATTATAAAAAATGTCATTATTGTTAATTTAAAAAAAAATTAACAATATCAAAATCACATAATATGTTTTACACCCGATCGTCTTGACAGACGATATTTGGTTTCTGCGGCAGAGCACAAAATCTACAACCTCTGCTGTGGAAAATTTTTAGAACGTGTGTGCGTCTCGCGAGCCCTGTGTGTGGCTTATTTTGTTAATACTTGGGAGCACTTCTCATTAGGTGGTAGCAAGCATTGTAGAGCACAGATAGTACACGCCGCAATTCTTCCCCAGCGTGCTTTGAATCACAAATCCACCCCTCTCCCCCCAAACAACTTTAAAGAGAGATATATAGCTCCTCTGGCCTAGGCACACAAAGGCTGTGTGAAAACTGGCTGCGTGTCCGTTGTAAGACCGTTTTGTGGCTGGTGGTCTCTAGGCATTTTCTGCGTTCAGCGGTTTGCTCTTTGCTTAAATTCAACACGATTCCCCAGTACGAATATAAACATTGTTGTAGAATACAAAAGGCTAACATGTATGGTATTTATATATGGGTAGCCATGTATGAGTGAATTCGTGTAGGTATTTATGTAAATATAATTATGGCTTTGTGTTGATATACAGGTATTTATATTAATATATGCATATTGAAATCCCCCCCGCCCACACACACACACACACACACACACACACACACACACACACACACACACACACACACACACACACACACACAAATAAATAAATTGGGAAGCCACAATTTAAATATAATGAAAATGTAAAGATCACGGAAATACATGTACTATTATCTACAGAAAACAAGAGATAAATCAAGACTGAATGTGTGAGAGAGAGAGAGAGAGAGAGAGAGAGAGAGAGAGAGAGAGAGAGAGAGAGAGAGAGAGAGAGAGAGAGAGAGAGAGAGAGAGAGAGAGAGAGAGAGAGAGATGGACAGGTGTAACATGCATTCCACTTGTGGAGATGGAAATGAAACGAGGAATATGTGCTTACATGCACTATGCCATAAATGTTATATTATCATAACTGTATATGCATGTATTTGTTTTATTAACGCATGTGACACGTAACACTAACAAACGGCAACGCTCTGTAATATACACAAACAAAGAAACACACCTTGCAAATATATATTGCTTTGTATGAAATAAACGTTTAATATATATATATATATATATATATATATATATATATATATATATATATATATATATATATATATATATATATATATATATATATATATATATATATATATATATATATATATATATATATATATATATCAAAGTAAAACTGAATGTTACATAGGTCAAGATGGCGGTGTAAACTTGTGCTTTGATTCGGACAAGTGATTATGTGTTCATATTCGAGTGACATTTTTCATGTACTAAAATAGTGAAATGACTTTCCTTGTGTGTCTTTTCGTTGGAGCATCGAGTGAATTTATTGCGATAGCAGAAAGTTTTTGAAATTCAAAATGGATTCTACTCAGGTGAGCCGTGTTATCGATGGAAGACTATTCAGTCAAGTATCCGCGTCTAACACCGGTACAAACCAAGTTTCTGAGGTAAGCGTCGGCCTAGACTCCTTTGAGGAAGATGCCATGCACCTACCCAAAACGCTGGTTGTCTCGTTGAGAGGACCAGGAGCGGCCAGATCATCCGCCGAACTGGTGGGAAGTGCATTGGTCGGTCCCGGAGGTATACCGATAAACGAACTCGGTGAGCTATATAGGTATAAAACCCCAACAAAAGTGGTTCTTTGCTGTTGTATCAGAGACACTTTACGAGCGTCTCCATGGGAAAACCATATTTAAAAAAAACCCAGAAATGACAATAGAAATACAACAAGCAGAGAAAGAGAACAAGAGATTAACCTTACACTGGATTTTAGCAACAATGAAAGAAGAAGGTGTGAAGACAATAGTGAAAGAAATAACAGGCGACCCTGAGCCCGTGGTTTTCAGAATTAAAAACTCAGCAGGGAAATGGGGAGCCTTGGTACATCCTAAAGAAGGGCAAACCATACCACACTATGTCAATATAACAGCAAAAGGAGGGCAGAAAATTCGGAATCATAGAATCCTGGTGACCATGCCAGGGCGGAGGACAGTCTGCCTGACATGCGGGCAAGATTCACATTGGTCTAATAAATGTCCAACTAAGTCAACAAAGCCAACACCAACCATAAACAACCTAGATGAGTTTCCAGCTCTGCCAGGACTGTTAAAAAGACAACCCACCCAGCCTGCCCCACCCACCCAGGCAAAATCGAAACAAACTACGACCATAAACCCAGGCCCACCAATGACATCGACCAAGGAGAAAGACCAAAAGGAGGAGGAGGGGTCCTCTACAAACGACACAGAAGCAGATACGACAGAGGGTTTCAAGGAAGTCACACATAACAAGCGCAATAGAAGACGGAAAAACACAGAAAACAGTGATTGTGAGGAAGAGTCTCCCATAGCGACACCAAAGAAAGTAAACAAACAAGACATCCCCACAGAAAAAAACAAACGGACAAAAGCAGACCACAAAGGAAGACGACAACATATCTTTACAAAAATTATTTATCACCACCGACACAGACGATGAAGAGAATCCGGAAACAACAAAAACACACTAAACTGCTACATACAACCAATGTTTTTAAAAGGAAAATTATCTTATTATTAATGTCAATTGTCAATTTATACTCAACATTATTTTTTATTTGATAATAGGATGAGTGACGATATCAAAATAATATGTTTAAATATAGCAGGTATACGTACAAAACAACAACACATTTGCACACTTATACACAAATACAAACCAGATTTCATCCTACTACAAGAGACAAATATACATTCAGATACACATGGCGCACAAATTACAACACAATTAGGACTGAGACATGCATTTTTCAGTTTGGCGGTCCACAACACAGGGTCTGGGACAGCCATACTACAAACATCAGATAGGTGGAACATACTCAAAACAAATCGGGATAGCCAGGGTAGAATCAACATAATACAAATAAGTAACAATTCAAACACATATACCATTGTCAACATTCATGCACCACCAAATTATAACTACCAACCACAATTCTATGAATAACTTGACACACTACTCACACATACATACAGAGGACAGAACATCATACTCTGTGGAGATTTCAACTGTGTATTACAGGCACTGGATATAGTAGGCGGAGAAATGAAGACACTGGTAAGGAGAATGAACAGGAGAAGGCACAACCCAGTTAGAGACATTGCAAAATCATTTTAGACACACACACCTTAATAGACACATTCAGACACAAACATCCAAATAAGCGAGAAATAACCCACACAGATAAAATACACCACACGGGAAGAAGATTAGATAGGATATATATACCCGCAACACACCACATAATAAACACTCAGCACCTACAAGAGACATTACAGTACACAGACCATAAAGCCATATTAGCACACATCAGTTCAAGCAACATAAACACACAAACATTTAAACGTTCACCACATTGGAAATTTAACAACACACTTCTTAAGAATGAAAAATACGTAAAATACATGACACAACTTTTACACATATACACCG
>JACEFZ010022185.1:20000-26790 GCA_014155875.1 Cepaea nemoralis
TGAGCCCGTATACCCGGGTTCGAAACACGGCGGTGCTCGTATTTTCGAAAAAGGTATAGAGACCGGTCGTTCAGAAAGCAATGACAAACTACTGAACGTAACACTTGCCTAGTACATCAACAGCAGCTGAAAATGCTGGTGTTGACTGCAACGTCCCGTAAGGGATACGCAACAACAAAAAAAGGATCTTCTGCGAAAAATTGGATCGCAGGAGGCATATACATGTTTATTTCAACCATCCTCCTCATCCTCATCATCGCAGGAGCGAACACAGAAGGAAATAGCTACAGAAACTGAAGAGGAGTTGTTTGACTGGGATTTGGCAGATCTGGAATAAACTTCATTCTAATACTCAGTGATAATAAATTATAATGTGCTACTTTATAACATTTTGAATGAATACCACAGTGCTTGTTTTAGTGATTTCCCCAAAAATAGTATTGCAATTTGATGCCTTTTTGCTCGAAAGTAGTTCTGATTTGGATTTGGCGGATCTGGAATAAACTTCATTGTAATATGAAGTGATAATAATAAATTATACTGTGCTACCTTGTTACATTTGTAATAAAAACAGTTGGTGCTTTTTTATTTTTATTTTTTGTATTTTTTTTTTTTTTTTTTTGCTGCTTCCTAAAAAAATGTGGTGCTTTTTTGGGTCGATTTTGGTGCTTTTTCGTCAAAGGGAGATGGCAACACTTCGTATAGGAAACGGAAGCGATTCCATAACTGATTTTATTTTTGTTTTAAAAACGTTTATTGAGTGTTAAAATCATTGCAAAGTGTATTGTTCGTGTTTTTACAGAGCATTGCATGTGGGCGTGTATGTGACATATGCTCACATTTGCAAACATTTTATACATTGGAACATTTTTACATTGATAATAGTTGTAAAGAAACATTACAAACAACAAACGGATGAAAGTGCACCGTTGTTAATTCCCCTGCCACCCCCTCACCTGTCGGCTCCAACCCCACCAATACCATCTCCACCACTCGGTAATGATGAACATGGCAGTATAAACTTGTTAGAAACAACCGGCGACGGCGGTAGCAGCATCGCCAACAACAGTATCAAGATGGTGAGAAAGGGGGGATGTGACAGTATACTAGCTTACAATGCAGAAAGGATAGTGATTGCATTTATGTTTGTGTTGTTACATGCGTTCTGTGTGTTCAGTATTTGTGTGCGTGTATTTACAGAGCGTTGCATGTGGGCGTGTCGGTGACATATGTGTAATAATACAACAATTTATTCATTGGCATACTTACATCTGAAAGGGGGGAAGGGGGCGGGGGGGGATGGGGGTTACCCCCCAAAACATTTGTTTTACTATATTTGTTTCACCTGTCACCCCCTCTCCAATTGGCTCCAAAAACCGCCAACATCACCACCACCTCTTCAGTAATGATGATAATGGCAGTAAACTTTTTAGAACCAACCAGTGAGGGCGGCAACAGCATACACAGCAATAGTAGCAAGCGGGGAGATGATGGATTATGATAATGATAAACAGTGATCATACAATTAAAAATAATAGCAATCAAACTATAATAATAGAATAGTTCTACAGAGTTACATACTTAATATCAGTATGAAAGCATGGTAATAGTAGTACAAATGCATTTGTGTTGTTAGTGTTTTTACATGCGGCCTGTGTGTTCAGTATTTGTGTGCGTGTATTGACAGAGCGTTGTATGTGGGCGTGTATGTGGCATGTGCATATTTTATTCATTGGACATATTTACATGTGAAGGGGTTAAAAAAGAGAAAGAGAAAAATTTATAATTTTTGTTTCCCTTGCCACATTCTCACCTATTAGGCCCACCACACCAATGCCCTCATCACCATTCTCTGGTAATGATGGTAAAGGCAGGATACCTATTTGAACCAACTGGAGAGGGTATCAGCGAAGGCAACAACAACCATGAGCAAGTGGGGAGGGGGAGCACAAGGGAGATGAGGTTATATATTAATAGTGATGACAATCATAATAAATGGTAAAAATAAAACATACTAAGGATAATAACAGCAATGTTAATAACAGCAATGATAATAATAGTAATGATAATGATAGAATTATTTAAACATGTGATTCCATTTGCTAAAATGATTATCTTAGCAATGGTGTTAACATAGCATAGCAGGTACATACAAGTGCAACCTGCAATGGTCAATAATAGTAGGAGTAAAATGAGTTGGTTATTTTTTTCTCCTTGCTTATTTAAAAAAAAAAAAATTATGTCTTACTTGTAAGGGTTCATTCATTTTTTCCCTTTTCCTTTTTTTATTTATTTTTTTTTTTTTTTTTGTAAATATAAACAAGCATTGTATTTACACAAATTTTTACAATCTCATTGGTGTGGTAACCATATGTGATTTTGTATTCATTCATTCAACATTCATTCACATTTTCCTGTTTATGTCTCGCACTCTTGTGCCTAACTCATTCACTAACTGATACTTAAAATGGAAGACACGATTACATAAAAGTCATCAATAATATTGTAGGTAGTCCTAGCTAGTCTAGGTAGTAACAATTACCATGCAGACCGCCCTTGATTTATTTTTTTAACGTTTATTTCATACAAAGCAATGTATATTTACAAGGTGTAATGCGTGTTTCTTTTGTTTGTGTATATTACAGAGCTTTGCCGTTTGTTAGTGTTAGGTGTCACATGTGTGAATAAAACAAATATACATATATACAGTTATGATAATATAACATTTATGGCACTGTGCATGTAAACACATATGCCTTGCATATGATTCATTTCCACTTACACAATCGGAATGT
Organism: Cepaea nemoralis; assembly: GCA_014155875.1. Lineage (NCBI taxonomy): Eukaryota > Metazoa > Mollusca > Gastropoda > Stylommatophora > Helicidae > Cepaea > Cepaea nemoralis. Next base: position 22,796 of record JACEFZ010022185.1, read on the forward strand.
ATGTAACACCTGTCCATCTCTCTCTCTTCTCTCTCTCTCTCTCTCTCTCTCTCTCTCTCACACACACACACATACACACACACACACACACACACATTTTATCTTGATCTATCTCATGATTTCTGGAGACAGCAGTACATTGAATGCCGTGAGCTTGGGCAATAAACTTTAAATTATCATTCCCATTAAAATGTGGCTTCTTTGTAATTTCTGGGTCACTTAGCTACCGAGGTGAAGGTTTACATTGTTGGTGTTGTTGGCCTGATGTCAAATTACAGGATGACGCTCTAGTGTCCTGTAAATGTCCATGACCCTTTTTGTTTGGGTGACAAGAATCAGGGATGTATAACTAGCAATTAGAGTCCATGGCCTGTCCCCAGGGAGGTAATTTGTTCAAAGCTGTGATAGTGACTGGGTTTCAGATACAATGGGAAGGACTGGGCACACGACGAAATGTGAGTCTCCTGACTTAAACCTGTAGTCTTTAGCATTATGCGTGTTCGTCCTGTAGTGTTTGCACCATTTCCCTGCACTAGATTTTTTGGTGCCGGGCTTCGGTGAGCTCTCCTGATTGAGAGCTTCTTTGTCGACCTCAGCATTTTCGGTGGCAACCTCGTTTGGAGCCACTTGACACGCCGCGTATTGAGGACTCTTAGCCTTCGATTTGCATTCCCTCGTATTGTAAGACGGCGACTTACAAATCGAACACCACTTCTCCGTCCACTGTCGTTTTTATGAAGAGTTCGAGGTGTTCTTGCTTCCCTCCTTCGTCTTCTCCAAACTCTCCGCTGAAATTTTAACATAAGGTTCCACTTTCTTAGTTTTCGTGCTTTTGGATTTCTTCCGGTCATGTTTCTCCTGACCTTTGGTGTTTGTGGAATGGTTTTCTCCCGCCTCCCCATTGTCAGAGTCTAGGAAGGGTACAGTGATGCAGTGACATCGTTACGCCCGCCAGGCGACTTAGGTCCCAGCAGGGATGCAGTAACTTCGTTACGCCGCCAGGCGAGTGGTAGTTACCTGCCTGCAAGATCGCTGGCTGACGAGCGACCAGCGGTCAGGCAAGGACAACGCAAGACGCACGCATGCCTCGTGAAGCCACCTCAGGTGGGAGGCAAGTTGCGAACTAGCGGCAGACAGCTCTGGGACACGGACTTGGACGGACGCATGATGACAGAAAGGCGTTGTGTGGTTTCTGTGCCTGAAAGTCGAGTGTCTGGACATCTTGAGAGATAGACTTGTGAGCTGTATTGTGGATGTAAGTGTATTGAAGTATCAAGTATATATTGTTGTGATCATCGTACTGTATATGATCTGTAAATAAATCCATTGAACGGTGTGTCGTTGAGTCTTACGTCAAATCACGTTGTACTTGTACTGTCTCACATGTGTTAGGTTAGCGAGCGAAGCTTAAGACCCTGACATGTGTGGACGCGGTGGCATTTGTCCGGCTTTGAAATGAACGTGTTTATGTGATTAACGATGTAAAACTAGAGTTTGTGAAGTTAGAATTTTTGTCAAACTTTATAGTACATGTAAATGTGATCGTGGAAGGCTCATTTTGATAATTACTACATTGTTTAAACATGTGTAAGACTATTTGTAAACGTACAGTGCATACATATTGTTTGATCTTGTAAGTGTGTAAAACATTTGTGATTTGTGAAACTTGTCACCGTTTTGACCTTGTCGACATTGTGATCTTGCCGCCATTGTGACCTTGTCGCCATCTTGTAAACTTGATGTCTATGTCCTTACTGAATGTCATCTTGATGTAAGTGATGTATCATCAATGTTGTAGAGTGTTGAGATATACGTAGATTGTCTTTGTGAATTGAGTTGTAGAACGCAGAAAGTTTTGGGAAAGAAAGTGACTTGTGTTTTGGGAAAAAAAGTTGTTGACGGACAAACTTACGACCTACTATTACACTCAACGCCATACAAACCTAATCAACACTTAGTGACAAGCAGGCACACACCAACAAATAGACGCTAATTTATTTCCTCCAAAAACAAAGCAGGTTTTCCGTACCATCCGAAACCGTGCGCGTAGAGGTCATTTGTGTTTCGAAGTAGCGACCCTACAGTTCCTAGCCCGATTTCCAACCGTTCTTCACCGCATCCAGGGCACTTGAGTATATTTTTCTTTTCATATACTTTAAGGATGCAATTTTAGGCACGTATTGTCAATAGAAGCTAATTGTAAATTGTTCATTACTAACCACTTATAACATATTTTGTGTGGCTGGTATTTCATTGACAATTTTCCATCATGTCTTCATTAAATGATTTCATCGATATGGGGTTAAAACTGAAGTTAACAGGTGATGATATAATGAAATGGAGTGAGAATAAATACTCTGAATACCTTCGCGAGAAAGCTACTGAACGCGATGAAAGAGCAGCTGAAAGAGTATTAAAGCAGGCAGAAGCTGCAGCAAAACAGACCGAATTAGAACTGGCTGCAAAGACAAAGCAAGCTGAGATAGATAGTGCACTGAAAAAGGCCGAGATCGAAAAAGAAACAGAATTAAAGAAAGCAGAAATAGCAGCTCAGAGTAAGAGAGAAGAACTTGAGTTACAGTTGAAGATGAAACAACTTGACACTGAGACTGCCATTAACAAAGAGTCTAAGAAATCTGAGAGACTGGAGAAAGAAAACCAGTACAAGAAATATCAAGGTATTGTACGTAACTATACCTCGGGTGACTGCATCGCAGCCTTTACCCAAAATTTTGAAACTTTAATGGAACATTACCAGGTTCCACAGTCTGAATGGAATATTGTTTATATGAGGAGTTTATCAGGGGAACCTCTTAAAGTCATTGAAACCATCCCCAAAGACCTCAGAAAAGATTACCATTATCTGAAATCTAAGATTATGGCACATTTTATGTTAGATGAGGCAGGTTACAGAGAACAATTCAGCAAGTTGAGCCCAAAACCGACTCAAACGTTCTCTGATTACCTCTGCTTAGTCCGAGATATATTACCAAATGGACTTCAGCAGCTAAAATTGACAAAATTATCAAAGATTAGATGATCTTATCATTAGAGATAAAGTTATTTCATCCATTCCATCAGCATTTTCAAAATTTTGCAAGAGAATGAATGCACTAGTGTAGATGAGATTGAGAGACGTGGTTCGGCGTATTACACAGCCACAAACATTGTTTTGCCAGTGAAGCTACTGACATAAATTTTGTAACAGCGGCTAACTATGACAAACCCTATAGTAGGCAGAAAACCTCATAGGCCCTACCTCTGAGAATGTTAATCACTGTAATTATTGTAAATTTTCACATCAGCAGGGTGAGATGTGCGATAAGCACCCAGGATATCATACTTACCTATTAAACATGGTAAACAGACAAGATAAGGAGCGTAGATCCTTCAGAAATTTGCGTAAATGTTTCCTCTGTAGGCGTACGGACACCATCGGAAAGATTGTAAAGGTAGGCAAATGACCAACAAAGCAAATGCCGCCTTGTTTGACAGTTCGTCGTCAGATGAAGAACAGCCAGAGAAACATCCTGTGAACTCAGCACAGGCTTTTGACATGTTTAGCGCAAATAAATGTTCTGTTTGTAACACCTTTTATGAAGATGGTATTTTAAACATGCGGTCACGCCATCCCTATTGCCAATGAAGAAGCTAATTTGGTAGTAGATTCAAAAGGCAGGATAACGTCCATCACGGATATGTGAATGGCAAGTCTGCTACAGTCCTTCGTGACACGGGCAGTTCACTTATTGGTCTGAAGAGAACGTTCATAATGCCTACAGACTATACAGGCAGGCACGTAACATGCAGAACATTCTCAGGCAATATTGAGAAATACCCACTAGCATGGGCATATATTGAAACACCTTTCCTCACTGGGAAAGTAAAGTGCGCTGCATTAACAAACCCAGTGTGTGATATAATAATTGGAAATTTACCGAGGTGAATGATAAACCTCATGACATAACATCTCTGTGTATTGATGATAGCATAAC
>JACEFZ010022186.1:0-20000 GCA_014155875.1 Cepaea nemoralis
CTACTGTTATACATCACCTCACACCATGTTATGGTGTTATACAACACTGCTATGGGACACTGTAAGATCCGTCCAGCTAACACAGTTGTGGTTTCCAGCTCTCTAATCCCCTGGTTTAACACGTGACTGACACGTGACGAGTACAGAACTGGCTGCAATGAAGAGAGAGAGCACGGGCGCCAGAAACAGATAACCTTTCTGCAGCACGGACAATCAACGTCCACATTCTGTAACTCCTCATCCTATAAGAGACTGATCGCTTTTGGGCTTGTCCCGAGTGCAGTGACATCGAATCTTCATCATAATTAATAACAGCAAATGTCACCAAGGCGCAACACCTCCGACATAATAACTATAGGCGGAACATGTAAAGGGAGATAATCACATTTTTTGCTGAAGGCAGGTCGTATTTATTTGGTGATGTCTCTTGCAACTCGCTTCCAGTTCCAGTGCTTCTGTGTAAGGCAGTTTAGTGTATAAGCCAATCGCATCAGTCTCTAACTGGACAGATGTTGGGTTCGAATTCTCTTGGTAATGGTCTCCCCTGTCTTAAATAATGAAATAACGAATCCGATGGTACATTCATCTGTTATGAGAATGCAACAGAAACAGTTACACATTTATCTATTTCCTGGTTTAACAAGGAACACTTTTTCAGAGGCCACAATTTCGTGGATTAGTATGGAACATTTTCTTAGAGACCTCAATTTCCTTGTTTAGCACTAAACATTTTCTCAGGGGCTACAGTTTCCTGGTTTAACATGTAACATTTTCTCAGAGGCCACAATTTCCTTGTTTAACATGTAACATTTTCTCAGAGGCCACAATTTCCTGGTGTAACATGTAACATTTTCTCAGAGGCCACAATTTCCTGGTGTAACATGTAACATTTTCTCAGAGGCCACAATTTCCTGGTGTAACATGTAACATTTTCTCAGAGGCCACAATTTCCTGGTGTAACATGTAACATTTTCTCAGAGACCACAATTTCCTGGTGTAACATGTAACATTTTCTCAGAGGCCACAATTTTCTAGTGTAACATGTAACATTTTCTCAGAGGCCACAATTTCCTGGTGTAACATGTAACATTTTCTCAGAGGCCACAATTTCCTGGTGTAACATGTAACATTTTCTCAGAGGCCACAATTTCCTGGTGTAACATGTAACATTTTCTCAGAGGCCACAATTTTCTAGTGTAACATGTAACAATTTCTCAGAGGCCACAATTTTCTAGTGTAACATGTAACATTTTCTCAGAGGCCACAATTTTCTGGTGTAACATGTAACATTTTCTCAGAGGCCACAATTTCCTGGTGTAACATGAACATTTTCTCAGAGGCCACAATTTCCTGGTGTAACATGTAACATTTTCTCAGAGGCCACAATTTCCTGGTGTAACATGTAACATTTTCTCAGAGGCCACAATTTCCTGGTGTTAAATGTAAATGTCTTAGGGTGGCTGCTACCTCGGAGACTGAGCTCGCATGGGAATAACCGATATGCCAGGATATCGGTCATCATGACACGACATGACATAACACGATATAACATAACACAACATAAAATAACATGACCTAACATAACATGACATAACACAACATAAAATACCGACGTAACATAACATGACGTAACATAACGACGTAACATAACATAACATAAGATAACATACATTGACATGGCATAACATAACACGACATAACAGAACATGACATAATATAAGATAAGATAACATAACATACATTGACATAACGTAACATAAAAATGACATAACATGACATAACATAACATAACATAACATGATATGACGTGATATAACATGACGTGATATGACATAATAATAGTCTTTCGGCTAGTGGTGAACAAAAGAGACGCAGTGTGGCAAGGATTGTTTTCCACAGGTTTAGGCTTATTGGATATATGGAGCTGACCCTACATTTGTATAACCAATCAGCACCCATCGGTCACGTGGTCACCATGACACCAGCCAATCAGCATCCACCGGTCACGTGGTCAACATCACACCAGCCAAACAGCATCCACCGGTCACGTGGTCAACATCACACCAGCCAATCAGCACCCATCGGTCACGTGGCCACCATGACACCAGCCAATCAGCATCCACCGGTCACGTGGTCAACATGACACCGGCCAATCAGCATCCACCGGTCACGTGGTCAATATGACACCAACCAATCAGCATCCATCGGTCACGTGGTCAATATGCCACCGACCACCTTCACTTCTCAGAATATGTCCAGACATTCAGCCAATGATACCAGAGAGACGAGCCTGGACGGGGAGTGGAACCAATCACTGCCGGGTAGGCAGGCGGGCGAGAGAGCCACTGCACCACCGTGTTGACACGTTTGGTTCTTTCATTCATGTGCTAGTATGTTGACACGTTTTGTTCTTTCACTCATGTGCTAGCATGTTGACACGTTTGGTTCTTTCATTCATGTGCTAGCATGTTGACACGTTTTGTTCTTTCACTAGTGTCCTAGCATATTGACACGTTTTGTTCTTTCACTAGTGTCCTAGCATGTTGACACGTTTGGTTCTTTCATTCATGTGCTAGCATATTGACACGTTTTGTTCTTTCACTAGTGTCCTAGCATGTTGACACGTTTGGTTCTTTCACTCATGTCCTAGCATGTTGACACGTTTGGTTGTGTCACTAGTATCCTAGCATGTTGACACGTTTTGTTCTTTCACTCATGTCCTAACATGTTGACACGTTTGGTTCTTTCACTCTTGTCCTAGCATGTTGACACGTTTGGTTCTTTCACTAGTGTCCTAACATATTGACACGTTTGGTTCTTTCACTAGTATCCTAGCATGTTGACACGTTTTGTTCTTTCACTAGTGTCCTAACATGTTGACACGTTTGGTTCTTTCACTCATGTGCTAGCATGTTGACACGTTTTGTTCTTTCACTCATGTCCTAACATGTTGACACGTTTGGTTCTTTCATTCATGTGCTAGCATATCGACACGTTTTGTTCTTTCACTAGTGTCCTAGCATGTTGACACGTTTGGTTCTTTCACTCATGTCCTAGCATGTTGACACGTTTGGTTGTGTCACTAGTGTCCTAGCATGTTGACACGTTTTGTTCTTTCACTCATGTCCTAACATGTTGACACGTTTGGTTCTTTCACTCATGTGCTAGCATGTTGAAACGTTTGGTTCTTTCACTCTTGTCCTAGCATGTTGACACGTTTTGTTCTTTCACTCATGTCCTAACATGTTGACACGTTTGGTTCTTTCACTCATGTCCTAACATGTTGAAACGTTTGGTTCTTTCACTCTTGTCCTAGCATGTTGACACGTTTGGTTCTTTCACTCATGTCCTAACATGTTGACACGTTCGGTTCTTTCGAGTGGACACGAGTGAAAGAACCAATCGTGTCAACATGCTAGAATACTAGTGACACAACCAAACATGTCAACACGCTAGGATACTAGTGACACAACCAAACATGTCAACATGCTAGGATACTAGTGACACAACCAAACATGTCAACACACTAGGATACTAGTGACACAACCAAACATGTCAACATGCTAGGACACAAGTTACGCACACAAACATGTCAACATGCTAAGATACTAGTGACACAACCAAACATGTCAACATGCTAGGATACTAGTGACACAACCAAACATGTCAACACGCTAGGATACTAGTGACACAACCAAACATGTCAACACGCTAGGATACTAGTGACACAACCAAACATGTCAACACGCTAGGATACTAGTGACACAACCAAACATGTCAACATGCTAGGATACTAGTGACACAACCAAACATGTCAACACGCTAGGACACAAGTTACGCACACAAACATGTCAACACGCTAGGACACAAGTTACGCACACTAACATGTCAACACGCTAGGACACAAGTTACGCACACAAACATGTCAAGACATTAGCACATGTGGGTGTGAAGAAACTCCTGTACGGATCTCAGCTACAGATCCCAACCCGCTCACACACCGAAGCCTCCACTCTGGAAACGTGACCCCGAACAGCCCCGGGCCGGTACATCATTTACCCACTGTGCTCACGCGCTTATGGGGTAATGCCTGGCAGTTGACTCACCACTACCCCCACTCTGAGCAGGAGACGACCGGGTCTGTGATACCAGCCCCGGGGCAGGGGACAGGCGCCCTGGTTCGCCCACACAAACTCATTTCTGTTGCATATTAATTAGCGGTGTGGAGACAGCAGACTTGGTAGTCAATGAAAGATCCATCTGCCAAGTGGGGATGGCAAGCTGGAAGCCAGCTGACCTTAGGTCTCTTATTAAGGGACCTTACCTAATCGGCCGAACAGCCATACCCTACGGTTGAGTGGGGACCAGCAGGAAATCACGGGAGAAGCAAGTTTGAGGAAGTACCCGAACAGAAATTTGAGACCATATCTTCATGAAAACCGCGATGTGAAATCTCCATACTACACCGACGCACGCAGTTCTATATTTCAACTCTCCTGCTTTTATTAAATGGCTCAAGATGGCTGGAGGCGTTTCAATCCAAGAGTTCATTCTATTTCATTTGAATCTTATTTGAATTTCTTCAATCCAATCTGATTTCAATTTGCTCAATGAAATCATCAGAGATTTGCAGAGGCGATCTTGTCAAAATTTGCACGTAAGTCTGTGGCGCTTCCTTCTCGCGTGGTTAGGCCGGCGTTGGGCAATCTTATTATTTCCTCACAGGTTTCTTTTGGCTTTGCTTTGGTCTGGGTGTGTGTGTGTGTGTGTGTGTGTGTGTGTGTGTGCCTGCGTGCGTGCGTGTGTGTGTGTGTGATAGTGTGTGTGTCCGTGAATGTGTATATGTTAAAGTGTGTGTGTGTGTGTGTGCCTGCGTGCGTGCGTGCGTGCGTGCGTGTGTGTGATAGTGTGTGTGTCCGTGAATGTGTATATGTTAAAGTGTGTGTGTGTGTGTGTGCCTGCGTGCGTGCGTGCGTGCGTGTGTGTGATAGTGTGTGTGTCCGTGAGTGTGTACATGTTAAAGTGTGTGTGTGTGTGTGCGTGTGTGTGTCCGTGAATGTGTACATGTTAAAGTGTGTGTGTGTGTGCGTGTGTGTGTCCGTGAATGTGTATATGTTAAAGTGTGTGTGTGTGTGTGTGCGTGTGTGTGTCCGTGAATGTGTATATGTTAAAGTGTGTGTGTGTGTGTGTGATGCAATCTTCCCAGATTGTAATAATGCCCCCCCCCCCTCGCTCGCTTTGAACTCAAGTGTAGTTCACACCGGACTGATGTTCCCCTATTACCAGTGTCCCTCGCCATCAGGCGAACCCACTCCGACTTTTGAGGTACTTGTAATTTACCTTCTTGTGTTCTTACTGCACTTTGGCTCGAGTGGTACATGGCTATGATGTTTTCTAGCAATTGCTCTTGTATCCCAGTCTTCAAGGATGGTCCATAATTTGTATCTGTCTACTCTATCGAAAGCCTTTTCCTGATCTACAAACATAATATTCTGCTGGTCACTATATATTCGATAGTTTTTCCACATATTTGTCTAAGTGTAAATAATGCATCAGTGCAACTTTTACCTTTCCGAAAGCCGAATTGTGCTTTGCTTAACTGTTGTTCATCTATGGGTCTAGCTCTTTGTTCCAATAGTTTTGCGTTCATTTTCCCTATATGGCTCAGGAGTGATATACCTCTGTATGTTTCGCACTCTCTCATATTGCCTTTCTTTTTCCAATATTGGTACTATTATTGCCTGTTGCCAATCATCTGGCACTTTTCTGTCTTCCCATGCTATATTAAAAAGTCTTGTTAGCCATTTAACTCCTGTTTTGCCACAGGTCTGAATGCTTCTGTGGTTATTCCATCTGGACCCGGTGATTTGTTTTTACGAATTTGTTTATTAACTCTCTATTTGTTTGGTTGTCTGTCTGCCTGTCTATGTGCCTGCGTGTCTGCTTGCCCGTCTATCTGCCTGCGTATCTGTCTGTTGTGAGTGTTTGTCTGTCTGCCTGCCTGAGTGTTTGTCTGTCTACCTGCGTGTCTGTCTGTCTGTCTGTCTGTCTGTCTGTCTGTCTGTCTGTCTGTCTGTCTGTCTGTCTGTCTGTCTGTCTGTTCCTCCTCCTCTCCTCTCTCTCTCTCTCTCTCTCTCTCTCTATTTATGTTTGTTTCTCCCCCTCTATCTCTGTATGTTTCTCACCCCGTCTCTCACTCGATCGAGTGCCACTGATCAAGTTTAACCGATCGAGAGATACAGATTTATTTTATTGATTAAATCACCGGGGTTTACATTTACTGTGCTGGTTTCCTACTTTGAGATTTGCAATCACAACTAGGACAAATACTTACAATCACACCCAGGACAAATATTTACAATCACAACTAGGACAAATATTTACAATCACACCCAGGACAAATATTTACAATCACAACTAGGACAAATATTTTCAGTCACAACTAGGACAAATATTTACAATCACAATTAGGACAAATATTTACGATCACAACTAAACATAAACATTTACATTAGTAAAGTGGGATATAAACATGTACAATCACAACTAGGACAAGAAAAATTTACAATCACAACGACGATAGACATTTACAACCGCAAGTATGACAGACATTCACAATCACATCTATGACAAACAATCACAATCACAACTGTGACAGACATTCACAATCACAAACAGAACAGACATTCACAATCACAAACAGAACAGACATTCACAATCACAAACAGAACAGACATTCACAATCACAAACAGAACAGACATTCACAATCGCAAACAGAACAGACATACACAATCGCAAACAGAACAGACATACACAATCGCAAACAGAACAGACATTCACAATCACAAACAGAACAGACATTCACAATCACAAACAGAACAGACATTCACAATCACAAACAGAACAGACATTCACAATCGCAAACAGGACAGACATACACAATCGCAAACAGGACAGACATTCACAATCGCAAACAGAACAGACATTCACAATCACAAACATGACAGACATACACAATCACAACTATGACAGGCATTTACAATCGCAAACAGAACAGACATTCACAATCGCAAACAGAACAGACATTTACAATCGCAAACAGGACAGACATTCACAATCGCAAACAGGACAGACATTCACAATCGCAAACAGAACATACATTCACAGTCGCAGACAAGACATACACATTTCAGTTATTAACAATGGATATGAACGCTTGCTCTTAATCTTCCGGTGTGCTGAGGTAGCAAGCTCTACTCCTACACCGTTCTGTTAGAATAAAATGTTGACTGCTCGTCCTGGACTTGGGGACGTACCTCTGAAGTTGAAGTGGGATCTGTGATGGCGAGGGAGGCTGGTGATAGGGAAAGATAATCCACTAGTGACACGTGTGTGCACACCGCTTGAGTTCAAAGCACGCCAACCAAACAAAAAAAAAAAAATTACTCAGGAAATAAATTTGTACGTTAACAACTAGGACAGCAACATAAAAGGTAATAACTAAAACAGAAACACAATTATTAAAGTAACAGCTAGGACAGCAACATAAAAGGTAATAACTAAAACAGAAACACAATTATTAAAGTAACAACTAGGACAGCAACATAAAAGGTAATAACTAACACAGAAACACAATTACACTAACAACCAGGAAATAAACATATAAAATATCAACTAGGACAGACACAGAAACACACTTAAAGTAACAACTAGGAAGTAAAACTTGTAAAATATCAACTAGGACAGAAACAGAATGTAAACCTTGTCCGAGTCGGATGTATCAGGCCACAGGCTTGACGAAACTGTATGATGCAGTTCACTCTATGATGCCACATTATAGGTTTTTAAAAAAAAATTCGCATATCCTTTTACAGGACATCGCTGTCAACAGCAGCATCTTTCAGCTGTCTGTTGATTTCTTGGCAATATTACGCTCAGTAGTTTGCCATTGTTTTCTGAGCGGCCGGCTCAGTTATCCCGCATGTCACCAGCGGGGGACGAACCGCTCCCAGTTCTCGCCCGCTACGAGACTCTGCGTGATAAACGGGATTACGGAGAAAGTGGTGTAGCCCCTCGGCCAGAGAGACCGGCACATTATAGGTTAATGATGTAATAAGCCACATGTTAATAATAACACATATATGATAACATAATAATAGCAACAGATAAAACAATAATTTGAGTGTTAACAACAACAAGATACCAATAAACGGAAGCGAATCTTTAGAGAAAGTGTCAGCCAAGTTTGACAAGGGATGATACTGCGTCGGTGCAAAACCCAGCGAACTCAACACACAGCTAATCAATCAGAGGGCGATCAATCACTCGATCACAACTACAAACGATCTTCTTGATCTACAAGCGGCGGTGGGATGGGACAGTCGTGGAGAGAAGGGCAGAGATGAGCTGTAATTATTTTCTGTTTTAACAAAATGGAGCACTTCTGCTGGTGTCCCTGGCTGGCCAGGTTGTCGTGTCCTCAGGGCGCGGCTATATTGGGGGCTTTGATTGAAGACCTGACAGGGCCAGAGCGGAGCGCGGGGGGAATGGCTGGTCATGTGATTTCAGAAACGGTGAATTTGGAGCAGGAAGTAAGTGAGATCAATGCCAATCACGTGATCTGTGATTTACGCTGTCTTGCCTTTCTTCCTCGTATACACCTCTCTCTCTATCTCTTCCCCTATATCTCTCTCTGTTTCTGTTTCTCTCTATCTCTCCCTCTATATGTCTGTTTTACTGTGTCTGTGTAATTCTATCTATCTGTATCTATCCATCCCTCTCCTTGTCTCTCTATCTCTCCCTCTATATGTCTGTTTTACTGTGTCTGTGTAATTCTATCTATCTGTATCTATCCATCCCTCTCCGTGTGTCTCTATCTCTCCCTCTATATGTCTATTTTACTGTGTCTGTGTAATTCTATCTATCTGTATCTATCCATCCCTCTCCTTGTCTCTCTATCTCTCCCTCTATATGTCTATTTTACTGTGTCTGTGTAATTCTATCTATCTGTATCTATCCATCCCTCTCCTTGTCTCTCTATCTCTCCCTCTATATGTCTATTTTACTGTGTCTGTGTAATTCTATCTATCTGTATCTATCCATCCCTCTCCTTGTCTCTCTATCTCTCCCTCTATATGTCTATTTTACTGTGTCTGTGTAATTCTATCTATCTGTATCTATCCATCCCTCTCCTTGTCTCTCTATCTCTCCCTCTATATGTCTATTTTACTGTGTCTGTGTAATTCTATCTATCTGTATCTATCATCCCTCTCCTTGTCTCTCTATCTCTCCCTCTATAGTGTCTATTTTACTGTGTCCTGTGTAATTCTATCTATCTGTATCTATCCATCCCTCTCCTTGTCTCTCTATCTCTCCCTCTATATGTCTATTTTACTGTGTCTGTGTAATTCTATCTATCTGTATCTATCCATCCCTCTCCTTGTCTCTCTATCTCTCCCTCTATATGTCTATTTTACTGTGTCCTGTGTAATTCTATCTATCTGTATCTATCCATCCCTCTCCGTGTCTCTCTATCTCTCCCTCTATATGTCTATTTTACTGTGTCTGTGTAATTCTATCTATCTGTATCTATCCATCCCTCTCCGTGTCTCTCTATCTCTCCCTCTATATGTCTATTTTACTGTGTCTGTGTAATTCTATCTATCTGTATCTATCCATCCCTCTCCTTGTCTCTCTATCTCTCCCTCTATATATCTATTTTACTGTGTCTGTGTAATTCTATCTATCTGTATCTATCCATCCCTCTCCGTGTCTCTCTATCTCTCCCTCTATATGTCTATTTTACTGTGTCTGTGTAATTCTATCTATCTGTATCTATCCATCCCTCTCCGTGTCTCTCTATCTCTCCCTCTATATGTCTATTTTACTGTGTCTGTGTAACTCTATCTATCTGTATCTATCCATCCCTCTCCGTGTCTCTCTATCTCTCCCTCTATATGTCTATTTTACTGTGTCTGTGTAACTCTATCTATCTGTATCTATCCGTCCCTCTCCGTGTGTCTCCTCTATCTCTCCTCTGTATGTCTATTTTACTGTGTCTGTGTAATTCTATCTGTATCTATCCATCCCTCTCCTTGTCTCTCTATCTCTCCCCTCTATATGTCTATTTTACTGTGTCTGTGTAATTCTATCTATCTGTATCTATCCATCCCTCTCCTTGTCTCTCTATCTCTCCCTCTATATGTCTATTTTACTGTGTCTGTGTAATTCTATCTATCTGTATCTATCCATCCTCTCCTTGTCTCTCTATCTCTCCCTCTATATGTCTATTTTACTGTGTCTGTGTAAGTCTATCTATCTGTATCTATCCATCCCTCTCCTTGTCTCTCTATCTCTCCCTCTATATGTCTATTTTACTGTGTCCTGTGTAATTCTATCTATCTGTATCTATCCATCCTCTCCTTGTCTCTCTATCTCTCCCTCTATATGTCTATTTTACTGTGTCTGGTGTAAATTCTATCTATCTGTATCTATCCATCCCTCTCCTTGTCCTCTCTATCTCTCCCTCTATATGTCTATTTTACTGTGTCTGTGTAATTCTATCTATCTGTATCTATCCATCCTCTCCGTGTCTCTCTATCTCTCCCTCTATATGTCCTATTTTACTGTGTCCGTGTAATTCTATCTATCTGTATCTATCCATCCCTCTCCTTGTCTCTCTATCTCTCCCTCTATATGTCTATTTTAACTGTGTCCTGTGTAATTCTATCTATCTGTATCTATCCATCCTCTCCTTGTCTCTCTATCTCTCCCTCTATATGTCTATTTTACTGTGTCTGTGTAATTCTATCTATCTGTATCTATCCATCCCTCTCCTTGTCTCTCTATCTCTCCCTCTATATGTCTATTTACTGTGTCTGTGTAATTCTATCTATCTGTATCTATCCATTCCCTCTCCTTGTCTCTCTATCTCTCCCTCTATATGTCTATTTTACTGTGTCTGTGTAATTCTATCTATCTGTATCTATCCATCCTCTCTCCGTGTGTCTCTATCTCTCCCTCTGTATTCTATTTAACTGTGTCTGGTGTAATTCTATCTATCTGTATCTATCCATCCCTCTCCTTGTCTCTCTAGTCTCTCCCTCTATATGTCTATTTTACTGTGTCTGTGTATTCTATCTATCTATATCTATCCATCCCTCTCCTTGTCTCTCTATCTCTCCCTCTATATGTCTATTTTACTGTAGTCTGTGTAATTCTATCTATCTGTATCTATCCATCCCTCTCCTTGTACATCTCTATCTCTCCCTCTATATGTCTATTTTACTGTGTCTGTGTAATTCTATCTATCTGTATCTATCCATCCCTCTCCTTGTCTCTCTATCTCTCCTCATATATGTCTATTTTACTGGTGTCTGTGTATTCTATTCTGTATCTATCATCCCTCTCCTTGTCTCTCTATCTCTCCCTCTATATGTCTATTTTACTGTGTCTGTGTAATTCTATCTATCTGTATCTATCCATCCCTCTCCGTGTCTCTCTATCTCTCCCTCTATATGTCTATTTTACTGTGTCTGTGTAATTCCTATCTATATGTATCTATCCATGCCCTCTCATTGTCTCTCCTATCTCTCCCTCTATATGGTCTATTTTACTGGGTCTGTGTAATTCTATCTATCTGTATCTATCCATCCCTCTTCCTTGTCTCTCTATCTCTCCTCTATATGTCTATTTTAGCTGTGGTCTGTGTAATTCTATCTATTCTGTATCCTATCCATCCCTAGCCGTGTCTCTCTATCTCTCCTCTATATGTCTATTTACTGTGGTCTGTGTAATTCCTATGCTATCTGTATCTAATCCATCCCTCTCCTTGTCTCTCTATCTCTCCTCATATATGTTCTATTTTACTGTGTCTGTGTTAATTCCTATCTATCTGTAATCCTATCCATCCCTCTTGCCTTGTCTCTCTATCTCTCCTCTATATGTCTATTTTACTGTGTCTGTGTAATTCTATCTATCTGTATCTATCCATCCCTCTCCTTGTCTCTCTATCTCTCCCTCTATAATGTCTATTTTACTGTGTCTGTGTAACTCTATCTATCTGTATCTATCCATCCCTCTCCTTGTCTCTCTAGCTCTCCCTCTATATGTCTATTTTACTGTGTCTGTGTAATTCTATCTATCTGTATCTATCCATCCCTCTCCGTTGTCTCTCTATCTCTCCTCTATATGTCTATTTTACTGTGTCTGTGTAATTCTATCTATCTGTATCTATCCATCCCTCTCCTTGTCTCTCTATCTCTTCCCTCTATATGTCTATTTTACTGTGTCTGTGTAATTCTATCTATCTGTATCTATCCATCCCTCTCCTTGTCTCTCTATCTCTCCCTCTATATGTCTATTTTAACTGTGTCTGTGTAATTCTATCTATCTGTATATATTCCATCCCTCTCCTTGTCTCTCTATCTCTCCCTCTATATGTCTATTTTACTGTGTCTGTGTAATTCTATCTATCTGTATCTATCCATCCCTCCTCCTTGTCTCTCTATCTCTCCCTCTATATGTCTGTTTTACTGTGTCTGTGTAATTCTATCTATCTGTATCTATCCATCCCTCTCCGTGTGTCTGTGTAATTCTATCTATCTGTATCTATCCATCCCTCTCCGTGTCTCTCTATCTCTCCCTCTATATGTCTATTCTACTGTGTCTGTGTAATTCTATCTATCTGTATCTATCCATCCTCTCATTGTCTCTCTATCTCTCCCTCTATATGTCTATTTTACTGTGTCTGTGTAACTCTATCTATCTGTATCTATCCGTCCCTCTCCGTGGTCTCTCTATCTCTCCCTCTATAGTTCGATTTTACTGTGTCTGTGTAACTCTATCTATCTGTATCTATCCATCCCTCTCCGTGTCCTCTCTATCTCTCCCTCTATATGTCTATTTTACTGTGTCTGTGTAATTCTATCTATCTGTATCTATCCATCCCTCTCCTTGTCTCTCTATCTCGTCCCCTCTATATGTCTATTTACTGTGTCTGTGTAATTCTATCTATCTGTATCTATCCATCCCTCTCCTTGTCTCTCTATCTCTCCCTCTATATGTCTATTTTACTGTGTCTGTGTAATTCTATCTATCTGTATCTATCCATCCCTCTCCGTGTGTCTCTAGCTCTACCCTCTGTATGACTTTATTTTTGTCTTTCTCTGTCTCTCTGTCTGTCTCGCTCCATTCCTCCCTTTCTGTCTCTATTTGTCTCTCTGTATCTGTCATTCACTCTATCTCTATAACTATCTGTCTGTGTATCTCTCTCTATTTCTCTCCATCTCACTCCATCTCTCTCCCTGTCTCTATCTGTCTGTCTATCTATCCGTCCATCTGTCTGTCACTTCCTCTAACTGTCTATATCTCTCTATCACCCCTCCCTGTTTTATATCACTTCTTCCTTCATGTCTTCCACTCGTAGTTTCAGTTTGTTTCCTCCCGTACTAGCTCTTCTACACACATACTCTCTCTCTCTCTGTCTCTCTCTCTCTCTGTCTCTCTCTCTCCCTCTCACTCTATATCTGTGTTTCTCTCTATATCTCTGTGTGCTTCTCTTCGTCTTTCGCCCAGTCAGTGATCCGGACACCCATACACCCAACCATTATCCCTCCATGCATTCAGTTGTTGTTGTTGTTGTTGTTGTTGTTGTTGTTGTTGTTGTTGTTGTTGTTGTTGTTTGATCTCGGAAGTCAGACATTAATCTTCTCTCTTGAACCTGTCGTTTATGATAATGAATGCAACGATGATTGATGAGGATGATGAGGTTTGAACCCGCGTAGCTTGGATGGTGTCCCGCAAGGAAGTCACGAAACAAGGAGCCCTAACGTTGGCCCACCAGAAGAGAAGTTATATTAGGGTCCATCCCTGGCTCAGATTAATATTCTTGTGACCGAGTCCGCCGCACATCGGATATTAATGTGAAGGTGATTGTTGTCCGGCGTGCTGGGATGTCCGTTCTTGACACAACTCAACTGTAACCGTGCAGTATGGTTGCGTGTTGTTATCTTCAGCTGAACCATAATTTGTGTGGTTGAGTTGTGTCTTATGTTGTTCTTTCTGTTCATCTTGTGTTGCTAGGAAATGTATCCATTCCTGTCATTCATGTTGCTGTCCTGTTGTGAGTGCCAGTCCCCGACATCCGTCAGATGACTGACATGTGATCCCTGAACCATCACCTACCGCGTGCGTCTGGCCTATTGACACGTCAGGCCAGCCAGTTATGCTCAGTGCACGTCAGGTGTGAGGAAGGGCACTGTTACTTAAGCTTAACTTCCACATGGTAGCCTGCACTATATGCTCGCTGTACACACATAGATATATGGTTATATATATATATATCATCAAGTGCCCTGCCAGCTGGCGTAGGCATTCATGGCTCTCCACAGATTTCTGTCTTTGGTTTTCTGGATCAACTCTGCTGATGGTATTCCTTCGTGCCACCGTCTCAATCCATTCAGCATATTTTCTCTCGGTCTGCCTCTCTTCTCCTCGATCTTTCCAGTTGTCACGATGTTCTCCAATGCCTCTCTTCTCATTACATGACCAAAGAAAGCTGTTTGTCTCTTTCTTATTGTTGTATATAATGCTCTAGTTTCATTAGCCTGTTTCAGGCAGTCGTCGGTAGTTACTCTGGCAGTCCAAGGAATTCTCAACATTCGTCTCAGGAACCACATCTCTGTTGCTTCTAATTTCTACTTAATTTGTTAATTTACATTCCAAGATTCACTGCCATACAGCAAAACTGGTTCTACATAGCATTTCAGCACTCTCTTTCTTACATTCAGTGATAGTGACTTATTGTATCAGATACTCTTCATTTTCTGAAATGCGGCTTTTGCCTGCCCTATTCTGCTCTTAATCTCTGTTTTACATCTTCCATCTGATGTTTTAAATGCCCCTAGGTATGTAAAATTATCTACTTGGTTAAGAATTTTCCCTTCTATTTCTATGTCACATTTTGGTGTCACCATTTTCTTTGATATCACCATTGTTACTGTTTTCTTGATATTCAAGGAGAGTCCTTTCCTTGCACTCTCTGTTACTACAACGTCTAATAATTGTTGTAGGTCTGTTGATTTATCTGCCACCAATACTGTGTCATCTGCATAGCGTATATTATTTATATTATAACCTCCAACTAGTATTCCTGGCATCTCTTTGATCTCTCTCAATATTACTTCGCTATATAGGGAGAAGAGATCTGGTGACAAGACACACCCCTGTCGTACTCCTAACTTTATCTGTTCGTAACTACCCTCTTTATTTCCCATTTTAATTGCTGCTACTTGGTTCCATTTAATATTCTTTATTATTCTTAAATCTTTTCCATCAATGTTGATATCTTCCAACATTTTAATCAGTTCATTATGTTTACTTTATCAAATGCCTTAGTATAATCTATTAAGCACAAA
Organism: Cepaea nemoralis; assembly: GCA_014155875.1. Taxonomy (NCBI): domain Eukaryota; kingdom Metazoa; phylum Mollusca; class Gastropoda; order Stylommatophora; family Helicidae; genus Cepaea; species Cepaea nemoralis. The sequence goes on from JACEFZ010022186.1 coordinate 15,418, forward strand.
TATATGTCTCTCTGTTTCTCTATTGACCTTTCTATTAGTGTCCGTAATGCATTGGTTGTGCCTTTCCTTCCACAAATCCATACTGTTCTTCACTAATTTCCTATTTTTATCTTCTTTCTGGTTCTTCTCATTATGATCCTGAGTAGAAGCTTAGTGATATGGTTTATGAGATTAATTGTACGAAAATCTTCACATTCAATTGCTCCCGGTCTTTTTGGTATTGCTATAAATACAGATTTCAGCATATCACTGGGTATATATATATATATATATATATATATATATATATATATATATATATATATATATATATATATATATATATATATATAATATATGGCGAGATAAATCTCCACTGGATGGTTGCAATACCACACCAGGTGTCTTTGCTTCCCACTCAGTTTTCTGGTACGCGTGTTTCAGCTGTGTCGACCTGGGAGCTCAGGTCAATGGATAGGACATCAGATCTCGCGGCGACTCGAACACACAGCCTCCAACTCTGCAGGAAAGCATGCTAGCCACAACTGTAGCGGGAGGCCGAGTGAAGCCAGTAACACAGAATATTGAATAGATATCCAAGGGGAAATATGAGCAGTGTGTGGCAGACCGTTGGTGAGGGAGCGACCTGTGGTGGCATTAAGACAAACACCAGGTTCGTGGCTGTCGCCGTGGTGCCGAGACGAGGACGAGGAGGAGGCCCTCAGCCGCTGCCTCCCCGACCAGACCATTTTGATGTCTGTGAAATGTGATACGGTTGAGTGCGAGCACTCTTCGTTGCTCGTCCTTGCACTTGTGAGAGTTCAGCTCTGATCACGGGAAAGGTCAACACTTTACATGTAGAAAACGACAAGTAATTGAGAGAATGAAAGAACAACCAACAAATGTGTCTAAGTTAGATTGCCAGGCTGTACACTCGTCAGATCCTCACATTGAGGAGCCACCAGTCACGTGGTTGCAAGCCAACCTGGGGAGGTAAGGACCTCCTCGAGCAGGGCCAGACTTGGCAAAGTTCACGGCTTTCTTGTCGTCTCAGGTGTCCTGGCTTTGTCTACGCGATGCTTCTAGAGTTATCGTTCTTCATATCTACACCAGCGTGTCCACTTGTCGTCCACAGATTACCAGGAGGGCAACGCAAAGTGTTTTAGTTCAAACCTTTGTGACGTCAGGCGTCTGTATGGGAATACCAATCGAAGCCCGCTAGACCTTCGTAGTAATATGATCATGCATGAATTGATTCAGCACTGATAAAAGGAGACAGGTGATTTCTGGTGGGACTGATAAGTGGGTGTGAGAACTGGCGAGACTTTGGGCCCAGACAACATCACAACAGAAATGATCAACGCCTTATAAGAATATAGAATAGACCCCATCACCAGACTGCTGAACACAATATATGATACTGGACATATACCTCCTGAATTATGTAACTCTGTATTTATTGCAATCCGTAGAAATCAGGAGCATTTGAATGTGATCAACATCGAACAATTAGTATACTGAGCCATATCAAGAAGATTGTGCTAAGAATTATCATGCAAAGAGTTAGGAAGAAAATACACCCCGAACAATGTGGGTTTGTAGAAGGCAAGGGTACAGTAAATGCTGTGTATATGCTGAGAACATTAATTGAGCGTTCTATAGAAGTAAACAAAGATCTACACCTTTGCTTTATTGACTTCACAAAGGCTTTCGATAAAGTGAGACATGTCGACATGATGGAGATGCTTGCAGATCTACAAATTAATGGGAAAACCTTAGACTTGTACAAAACATATACTGGAAACAACAAGCTGTCTTAAAGATTGATCATGAGGTAGGTCAATATCAGCCTCTTAAGAGACGTGTTCGACAGGTATGTAATGTCTCCAGATCTGTTTTCCCTGTATAGTCAAAATATTGTTAGAAATGTAAAAGATATGAAAGAAGTCATAATTGGGAGACGTAACATTTAATAACATTAGATATGCGGATGATACAGTATTGATTGCAGACAATGAGTAGGATCTGCAACATTTAGTAGATGTGGTTGTTGCACACAGTGAACAACTAGGGTTAGAATTACAATGTAAGAAGACACATATTGTAGTCGTCACTGAGAATAAGGAAATACAAGTAAATGGGAATATTCTTCAACAAGTGAATCGGTAAAATTATCTCGGAATAGTCATATCATCTGATGGGAGATGCCTTGAAGAGATTACAACAAGAATCGCCATGGCGAAGGTAGCTTTTTGCGAGATGGAAATCATTCTGACCAATAGAAAGATATAAATTGAAACGAGAAAAAGAGTGTTGAAGTGCTACATAGAACCTGTACTTTTATATGGATGTGAAGCTTGGACAATGAGCAGACAAGCTGAAAAAACATCTGATGGCTGTGGAAATGTGGTTTTTGAGGAAAATGCAAAGAATACCATGGACAGACAGAAAAACCAATGAACAAGTCCTTCAAGAAACAAATGAAGATCGTAAACTGATTAGAGGCATTAGACGTAGACAGTAAAAATTTTTAGGCATGTTATGAGAAGAAATCGCTTGGAGAACTTGGTGACAAGTGGCAAGTTCGAAGGGAAGAGACCAAGGGGAAGACCGAGAAATAAATACCTGGATGGATTTGCCACGTGGCATGGTCGAGACAGGAACATGGACTGATCCACGACTCTGGTGATCGAGTGAGATGGCAAAACATGACCGCCCACGCTTATCGGCATGGCACATGATGGATGGATGGTACAACTGCAACCACCAGTGCTGCTGCTCAATGGCACAACAAATGTTGCAGGATCTGCGCTTACCATGGTGGTACAGCAACCCCCTCAGTTCAGAAGAGACTCGCCAGCCGAGCGCCCTGAGGAGCAGGGCAGACATTAATACACCAATTGCCGACTAATGGAGTTACGTCTGTGTGATCAAACAAGGCCGCGATCGGGCCGTTGTGCCAGGCCATCTGCAACGTGCGCACGTCTGTTATTTGTTTCCGCGTCCTGCTGTAATCCTGTTTGGGAGGATCTGTGGAACTCGTGTAGATTACACCTGATGGGATTTCCGCTGGGTAGGGAGGACGCCGTGGCGCAGAATCTGCCTTTTGTCATGGTCTGTCGGACTTATGTCGTAATGTGAATGATTTGTAGGCTACAACGCTAGTTCTATGTTGTGTAGTTGTTTCTGGTTTCTACCGCGCACGACGAAGACAATTGTGGGCGACACGTTGTCGGGTGTGCCCTAGCAATGGTTTATGTAGTTGTTCTATGGCGTGGACAGACAGCACGACAGTTGTCCACTTCTCCTATGGCGTGGAAAGACAGCACGACAGTTGTCCTATTGTTCTATGGCGTGGACAGACAGCACGACAGGTGTCCAATTGTTCTATGGCGTAGAAAGACAGCACGACAGTTGTCCCATTGTTTTATGGCATGGACAGCACGACCGTTGTCCAGTTGTTCTATGGCGTGGAAAGACAGCAAGACAGTTGTGCAGTTGTTCTATGCCGTGGAAAGACAGCACGACAGGTGCCCAATTGTATGTTTGCACACCTAATTATGGGAGGAAACAACAGCCAGTGTGAACACTTTCCATGATAAGATTGTTTGGTTTCCTCTGCTAAGACACCTTGGTATTGTTTGCTGAAACAATTTGGTTTGGTAAAACAGTGTGGGTAGGTAAGACAGTTTGATTTGATAAACAAGTGTGACTATGTAAAACATTTTGGTTTGCTTTGCTATGTTTGCTAAAATAGTTTGATTTGCTAAGACACTTTAGTTTCATAAAAGACAGTATGGCTTGCTTTGCTAACACACGTTGGTATGGTGTGTTAAAACAGTTTGGTCAGGTAACAAGTTTGGTTTGGTAAAGTAATTGGTTCAATAAATAAGTTTACTTTCTATACATGGGTTAAAGCCGAGAGGATGGATTTCCTTGCAATGTGGAACTCTTGGATTGGAGAGTGCAATGTGGAACTCTTGGAGTGAGGGAGTGCAATGTGGAACTCTTGGAGTGAGGGAGTGCAATGTGGAACTCTTGGAGTGAGGGAGTGCAATGTGGAACTCTTGGAGTGAGGGAGTGCAATGTGGAACTCTTGGAGTGGGGAGTGCAATGTGGAAATCTTGGAGTGAGGAGTAAAATGTGGAACTCTTGGAGTGGGGAGTAAAATGTGGAACTCTTGTAGTAGGGGGGGGGGGGGGAGGAGTGCAATGTGGAACTCTTGGAGTGGGGAGTGCAATGTGGAAATCTTGGAGTGAGGAGTAAAATGTGGAACTCTTGGAGTGGGGAGTAAAATGTGGAACTCTTGTAGTAGGGGGGGGGGAGGAGTGCAATGTGGAACTCTTGAAGTGGGGAGTGCAATGTGGAACTCTTGGAGTGGGGAGTGCAATGTGGAACTCTTGGAGTGGGGAGTGCAATGTGGAACTCTTGGAGTGGGGAGTGCAATGTGGAAATCTTGGAGTGAGGAGTAAAATGTGGAACTCTTGGAGTGGGGAGTAAAATGTGGAACTCTTGTAGTAGGGGGGGGGGGAGGAGTGCAATGTGGAACTCTTGGAGTGGGGAGTGCAATGTGGAAATCTTGGAGTGAGGAGTAAAATGTGGAA
>JACEFZ010022186.1:30000-55184 GCA_014155875.1 Cepaea nemoralis
CACATCCCTAAGTCACTGACATACCCCCACCCACACATTCTCCATCCACGCACACATCCCACACCCACACACCCCCATCACCCACAATTCCCTACTCTCCCACACATATCCCCCACCCATACACACATCCCCGCAACCATCACACAATCCCCCACCCGCACACCACACACTATCCCCCACCCACACACATATCCTTACCCACCCACCACAAACATACCCCCAACCACACACCATGCACACATCCCCCACCAACACACCACACACATATCCTAAACCCACACACCATACACTTCTCCCCACCCGCCCTTACATCCCCAATTCACCCACACACATCCCCTACCAACACAACCCAGCCACCTACACATACTTCCCCCAAACCATCCATACATCTCCACCCACCCACACATATCTCCCACCCACACATATCCCCCACCCACACACGCATCCCCCGCACCGTCCCATACACACATCCTCCACCCATACATAACCCACACCCATTCCCACACCCCCACTTTCACCCCCACACATCCATCCACACATCCCACCAACACCCACAAATCTCACTACCCACCAACGCCCACATACCCCAATCCATCCAAACGCATACCCCCACCCAAACACTCACACTCCCCCCCCCCCCCCCACACACACACATCCTCATATCTAGACACATACATAATGCCTCACGTGAGCATTGAAACTAGTATGAACAAACTCCCACACTTTACTCTCACACATACACTGACAATTGTCGTGAGCAGTCTCATCAAAATGTTAAACATGGAGAAAAATGTGTACATATACAGTGTGTGACGTAAAAAATAGTGATGCTCCTACACACACGCGCGCACACACACACACACACACACACACACACACACACACATACACACAGAGACACACACACACACACACACACATTCACTCTCACGCTCACTCATTCTGTCTCTCATTTACACTCACTGACTCTCTCACTCAAACTACAGTAATGTACATAAGTTTATATTATACATGATAAAATCAAATGGTATTCAACTGATAATATTACAGATGAGAATACACACATATATGGATTCGCGTGTAACATGACATGCGTGAGACAGTCAAGTAGGTAGGAGGCCAGGTAGACACTCAAGTAGGTAGGCGGAAAGGTAGACACTCGATTAGGTAGGCGGAAAGGTAGGCACTCAAGTAGGTAGGCGGCCAGGTCGACACTCACGTTGGTAGGCGTAAAGGTAGACACTCAAGTAGGTAGAACGAACGAACGAACTTTATTTTAAAAGGGTAACAAATTGGGTAAGCAGGCCCGTCTTACATTCGGCCCTTTCGATCACTCATCTTTCATTCATCAAATGTGCATGTTACATTTACATAGGGGAAAAAAAACATTGTCAAATTGATTTTGTAAGCATAAACAATGCACATTACGCATGGTACATTCACATGGGGGAAAAACATTGTCAAATGAAAGTTGTAAACATAAACAGTGCATATTGCAATGTTGTGAGACACATCCCCCATCCACCCTCACACCCCGCAGCCACCCACACATCCCTCAGCCACCACACCCCACCCACCCACGCATACCTCCACGTACTCACACAGACTCAGGCAAACATACATGCCGCCACCCACCCACCGATCCCCCACCCACACACATTTCCCCACCCACACATACATCCCCCACCCATTCCATAACCGACATGCACACACCCACCCACATATTCTCCACCAACCACCCACACACCCGCAACCACCCAGCAATACACACATCACAAAACCACACACACATACCCCCGTCAACCCACACATCCCGCACCTATCCAAACATATATCCTGCACCCTCACAATTTTCTCCACCCACCCACACACACATCAGCCAACCTGCACCCATTCACCCACCCAATATCCGCCACCTCTCGACTACACATCACCCACCTGCCCACACATATCCCCCACCCATAAGCACCCAAAAATACACACCTCTCACCCACACACACCCCACCACCCACAGATACCCCACCCACACACATCCGCCGCTCACACACATCTTCCCAAAAACACACACATCCCCCAACCATACACTCATCTCTCACACACATCCACCCACTCACGTACTCATCCATCAAACACTCATACCCATACATCACCCACCCGCCCATCAACACATGCATCTCTCATATACCCTCCCACCCACACACACCCCAACCACCCAGCCAAACACACATCCCCCATCCTCACATACATCCGTCATCCACCTGCACATCCCACACCTTCCCCACCTCTCACACATCTCCCCTCCCACACAAAACTCCACCCATAAACACATTCACCCCACACACACACACACATCCCCCACATGCATTACTCATACACATCCCCGCCCACACATCTCTCTCACACACACACACATCTCCCCACCCACCCACACACCCCCACCTACAAACATCCTCACCACCCACACATACATCCTCCACCCACTCACATTTACCCCATCCACACACACACTCCCACCCACACAGACATATCCCATTCACAGACACCCCCCCCCCACACACACACACTCATCCCCCACACCCATTACACACCCATCCCCCAAACTCACGCAATCTCCTACACACCCATTCACCCACCCAAATACACATTCCCTACCCACACCCCCAACCCACCAACACCCACACATTTCCAATAATCCTCCCAAATATCTCCCCACACACTGTGTAGCGTAAAAATTAGTGATGCAATTCAACTCTCTCTCTCTCTCTCTCTCTCTCTCTCTCTCTCTCTCTCTCTCTCTCTCTCTCTCTCTCTCTCTCTCTCTGACTGTCATCTACCCACAAGCCCTGTAGACTGACTATCTATCCACAAGCCCTGTAGACTGACTGTCATCCAGTGATCTAGGCTGGATTCATCCACATTGTGTATGGCTATGGTGTGGTGGCGGGAAATGCCGTGTGTAGCTGGAACAAATAATACTGCTCTCATAATAATGCTCCTCGGGTGCCATTAGCGGCCGCGCAAGTGTGGACGTAGAGACATTACGGACTCTCATATACTAAGTTCTGGATTAGTTAATGGCGCATTCAGCCGCGCAATGGAGGCCAATATGGCCGGATTCAGGAGTCAAGTTTTTACCTTGGGAAAAACGGTAAAAATGGCGAAATGATACAACGTGAAATAGTCCCACGTGAATGCAAACGCAGATTTATAATCTTGACGGTAATGATAGCCATGGACCGGTTTTTATTACTTAGGGGATTCGTTTCAAATGGTCTTTCCACGACGTCTAGATGCCGGCCCGCGCTCTTGTGCCCACACAGGTCCTCCATGGAATAGCCTCGGGTGGCTGAGTGTTAGGTTCAAAGCGGCGGATACAGTCCCAACTTCCCAGGTCGTTCCGAATTACCGAGACAGAGAGTCGGGGCTCAACTCTCCAATAGAAACCTGCAGTACTGGCCTGGAGGCTGTCGGAGTGGGCACTAACCCGCCCGTCTGCTGCTCCGGCCGTTAGCCGACCAGGTGAGCCAGCCAGTAGGCGGGGCTAGTTGTTCCCCTGTTGAAGGAGAGAAAGAAAAGCTGAAACGTGAAGTAAACAAACAGGCCAACTTTTGGTTTGTAAAATCCAGATGGGAGATGTACGGTAGATAATGTTTATCTGTAGATGGCCATGTCGGGTGACATCCATAGTTACCTGTTTCGCTACTAATTGTTCAGAGATTTAGATGAGAAGTTTTTGAAAACATGCACATCTAACCGTGTACACAAGTCTGACTGAATATCTGTACACAGTTGTCTGTCTACAGTTGTCTGTCTATCTGTACACAGTTGTCTGTCTATCTGTACACAGTTGTCTGTCTATCTGTACACAGTTGTCTGTCCTGCCTATCTGTACACAGTTGTCTGTCTATCTGTACACAGTTGTCTGTCTATCTGTACACAGTTGTCTGTCTATATGTACACAGTTGTCTGTCTATCTGTACACAGTTGTCTGTCTATCTGTACACAGTTGTCTGTCTATATGTACACACTTGTCTGTCTATCTGTACACAGTTGTCTGTCTATCTGTACACAGTTGTCTGTCTATATGTACACAGTTGTCTGTCTATCTGTACACAGTTGTCTGTCTTTCTGTACACAGTTGTCTGTCTATATGTACACAGTTGTCTGTTTATCTCTACACAGTTGTCTGTCTACCAGTTGTCTGTATATCTGTAGACAGTTGTCTGTCTATCTGTACAGATGTTGCCCTGTCTACCAGTTGTCTATCTATCTGTACACAGTTGTCTGTCTATCTGTACACAGTTGTCTGTATGCCAGTTGTCTGTCTATCTTTACACAGTTGTCTGTCTACCAGTTGTCTGTCTATCTGTACACAGTTGTCTGTTTATCTGTACACAGTTGTCTGTCCTGCCAATCTGCACGAAATTGTCTGTCCTGCTTTGCTGACAGACACTATATGAAAAAACTTCTACGACTTACTGAAAGCGGTCTATGGTCTTACATCACCAGGCATAGTTCCCCTAATCAGTGCAGATGGAGGAACATTGGATCACCAATAAGAATGAAATTCCTCAACACTGGGCAGAGTATGTCAGTACCATCTTAAATGCAGCATCCTCCTTCGATGATGAAACCATCAACTGCCTTTCTCAAGTCCCCACTAATCATACTCTTGATGACTTGCCGACCATAGTGGAAGTAAACAAAGCCATCCAGCAACTCTCCGGTGGCAAGGCGCCTGGTCCTGACTCCATCCCAGCAGAAATTTACAAGGCAGGTGGGCCGGTACTAATAGAGCAGCTTCACCAAGTCTTTACAAACATATGGGTGAACGAGACCATGCCACAAGATGTCAAGGTCGCGTCAAAAGTCCACCTTTACAAACGAAAAGGAAACCGCCAATCCTGAGACAACCACCGAGGCATCTCATTGCTCTCAATTGCAGGGAAGATACTCGGCAGAATTCTTCTCAATCGCCTCACGGCCCATCTCGATCAAGGTCTTCTTCCTGAGAGTCAATGTGGCTTCAGAAAAGAACGTGGAACTGTTGACATGATTTTCGCTACAAGGCAACTACAAGAGAATTGTCAGGAACAGAACTGCGAAATGTTCTCCACTTTCATTGACCTTACCAAGGCTTTTGATACAGTCAGCAGAGGACTGTGGAAGATTATGGCAAAATATGGCTGTCCACGAAAGTTTGTCCAAATAGTGCGGCTATTTCATGACGGCATGCAGACAAGAGTACAGGAAAATGGTGAACTGTCTGAGCCCTTTCCTGTCACCAATGGAGTGAAGCAAGGATGTATCCTGGCACCAACACTGTTCAGCCTCATGTTTTCAGCCATGTTGATGAACGCCTTCGAGAACGACGACATTGGAATAGACATCAACTACCGTATGGATGGAAAGTTATTCAATGTCAGAAGGCTGAAAGCTAAAACCAAAATTAACAGCGGCACCGTCAGAGAGCTCCTGTTTGCTGATGATTGTGCTCTATACGCCAACTCAGAGGCGGACATGCAACACAGAAGTTTTTAGCTTTCTCATATGCCTGTGACAACTTTGGGCTCAATATCAACTTGGAGAAGACTAGGTATGTTGTCTGTCCTGTCTATCTGTACACAGATGACTGTCCTGTCTATCTGTACATAGTTGTCTGTCCTGTCTATCTGTACATAGATGACTGTCCTGTCTATCTGTACATAGTTGTCTGTCCTGTCTGTCTGTACATAGTTGACTGTCCTGTCTGTCTGTACATAGTTGACTGTCCTGTCTATCTGTACATAGTTGACTGTCCTGTCTGTCTGTACATAGTTGACTGTCCTGTCTATCTGTACATAGTTGACTGTCCTGTCTATCTGTACATAGTTGACTGTCCTGTCTGTCTGTACATAGTTGACTGTCCTGTCTGTCTGTACATAGTTGACTGTCCTGTCTGTCTGTACATAGTTGACTGTCCTGTCTGTCTGTACATAGTTGACTGTCCTGCCTATCTGTACATAGTTGACTGTCCTGTCTATCTGTACATAGTTGTCTGTCCTGTCTGTCTGTACATAGTTGTACTGTCCTGTCTATCTGTACATAGTTGACTGTCCTGTCTATCTGTACATAGTTGTCTGTCCTGTATATCTGTACATAGTTGTCTGTACTGTATATCTGTACATAGTTGACTGTCCTGTCTATCTGTACATAGTTGACTGTCCTGTCTATCTGTACATAGTTGTCTGTACTGTATATCTGTACATAGTTGACTGTACTGTATATCTGTACATAGTTGTCTGTCCTGTCTATCTGTACATAGTTGTACTGTACTGTATATCTGTACATAGTTGTCTGTACTGTATATCTGTACATAGTTGACTGTACTGTCTATCTGTACATAGTTGACTGTCCTGTCTATCTGTACTGTCTATCTGTACATAGTTGACTGTACTGTCTATCTGTACATAGTTGACTGTACTGTATATCTGTACTGTATATCTGTACATAGTTGACTGTCCTGTCTATCTGTACATAGTTGACTGTCCTGTCTATCTGTACTGTATATCTGTACATAGTTGACTGTACTGTATATCTGTACATAGTTGACTGTACTGTATATCTGTACATAGTTGACTGTACTGTATATCTGTACATAGTTGTCTGTACTGTCTATCTGTACATAGTTGTCTGTACTGTCTATCTGTACATAGTTGACTGTACTGTATATCTGTACATAGTTTACTGTACTGTATATCTGTACATAGTTGCTGTACTGTATATCTGTACATAGTTGACTGTACTGTATATCTGTACATAGTTGTCTGTACTGTATATCTGTACATAGTTGACTGTACTGTCTATCTGTACATAGTTGACTGTACTGTCTATCTGTACATAGTTGTCTGTACTGTATATCTGTACATAGTTGTCTGTACTGTCTATCTGTACATAGTTGTCTGTACTGTATATCTGTACATAGTTGTCTGTACTGTCTATCTGTACATAGTTGTCTGTACTGTATATCTGTACATAGTTGTCTGTCCTGTCTATCTGTACATAGTTGTCTGTCCTGTCTATCTGTACATAGTTGTACTGTCCTGTCTATCTGTACATAGTTGTCTGTACTGTCTATCTGTACATAGTTGTCTGTACTGTCTATCTGTACATAGTTGTACTGTACTGTATATCTGTACATAGTTGTCTGTACTGTATATCTGTACATAGTTGTCTGTACTGTATATCTGTACATAGTTGTCTGTACTGTATATCTGTACATAGTTGTCTGTACTGTATATCTGTACATAGTTGTCTGTCCTGTCTATCTGTACATAGTTGTCTGTACTGTATATCTGTACATAGTTGTCTGTACTGTATATCTGTACATAGTTGTCTGTACTGTATATCTGTACATAGTTGTCTGTACTGTATATCTGTACATAGTTGTCTGTACTGTATATCTGTACATAGTTGTCTGTACTGTATATCTGTACATAGTTGTCTGTCCTGTCTATCTGTACATAGTTGTCTGTACTGTATATCTGTACATAGTTGTCTGTACTGTATATCTGTACATAGTTGTCTCTCCTGTCTATCTGTACATAGTTGTCTCTCCTGTCTATCTGTACATAGTTGTCTCTCCTGTCTATCTGTACATAGTTGTCTCTACTGTCTATCTGTACATAGTTGTCTCTCCTGTCTATCTGTACATAGTTGTCTCTCCTGTCTATCTGTACATAGCATTCTTTTTACCCCCGAAGAAAATACTCCACACCTTAACGACGATTCGAACCCGGAGGCGAATCCGGCGTTCTAGCCACTCGGCCAGCCGTTCCTCATTGTTTATCAGTGAAAAATGATCTTCTTATAAGAAGAAGAAGAAGAAGAAGAAGAAGAAGAAGAAGAAGAAGAAGAAGAAGAAGAAGAAGAAGAAGAAGAAGAAGAAGAAGAAGAAGAAGAAGAAGAAGAAGAAGAAGAAGAAGAAGAAGAAGAGGGAAGAAGAAGCAGAAAAAGAAAAAGAAGAAGAAGAAGAAAGAAGAAGAAGAAGAAGAAGAAGAAGAAGAAGAAGAAGAAGAAGAAGAAGAAGAAGAAGAAGAAGCAAGAAGAAGAAGAAGAAGAAGAAGAAGAGAAAGAAGAAGAAGAAGAAGAAGAAGAAGTTGCGAAATTTCTCATTTCGACTACGCTAATGGCTAAAGTAGCTTGTATTTCCAAAGGCAAGGACCAAGAGAAGGCGTCAATGAATGACATGAATACCTCCTAATTTACGCCGCTAATAGAATTTAAAAAATTACCTTCTACTTGTGTACTCTTATCTTTTATTTTGTCTGGAAATATATAATTACAAATTATTACAAACCTAATTCCAAATATTTATCCGGCTGAACGTTTAGTTTTGGCCCGCAGATAACATTTGCGTGAAATCCAGGCCAATTGTTAAAGATTTGACGTTGTGACGAGAAAAGAAGAATCGTTTCATGAAATCATTTCTCAGCAGCCATCAGTCTGTTGCAGGCAGCGAGTAATATTTCCTTGGCAAAGAGAGATGACATTTCTCAATATAGGCGTATCGCATGTCATGGCCACAACCAGTCGTATTGAGAACCAGGGATATTTCCCCGGGACTGCTCCAGGAGTTAGGACTTTTAATTATTCCCAGCGAGTCGCGAGAACGATTGCGGGCCACTGTCATAAAGCTTCCTTGTCTACACTCGCCTTGGTAGTTTCCCTCGACACCAGGCTCGGAGATCTGCCTGCGGCTCACGAGACTGGATGTTGAATTGGCCACCTCCTTTCCGGGTACATGGCTGACGTCATTGTCTTCATTCCACCATACGCATACATACATATATACGCAAATACACACACTCGCTTTCTTTCTCTCTTTCACACACACCTCACTCACACACACTTTCTCTCTTTTTCATGCACACACACACATTTGTGTTCTCTCTTTCGTTAACACACACACACACTGATACACTTTCTCTCTCATTCATGCACACTTTCTCTATCATTAACACACACACACACACACACACACACACACACACACACACAAACACAACATAGACACAGACACACACATACACACACTCACATACACACAGACACACACACACATACACACACATACACTTTCTCTCTCATTCATACACAATTCCTCTCTCAACACACACAACATAGACACACACACACACGCATACATATACTATATATATATAATACTATATATACTATATATATATATAATATATATATATATATATATATATATATATATATATATATATATATATATATATATTATACGCCCACTGTTCAAAACTGGGCAATCCCTTAGTCAATGAAGCACAGACGCCACGAACAATATGCTGTACGATTTATTGCCTCCATTGTGACTCAAATACATCACACGCAGTCCCAGATACTGAATGTGGAGCAGTGTTATCCCTAGGGTAGTCGCAGATTCAGTGTGAACTTCTTCTGTCCAGCACAACCCTGGTTTAGACGTCTAATTGCTTTGGTCTCCATATATTTGAGTAATGGTTTATTGTTTTTAAAAAAACAGGATATGAGGCGCCTTTCTTTGTTAACTTTATACCACAGTTTAGCAGTTGATGAGAGAGTCCTCGTTTGTGCCTTTGACAGCCTGGTGATGAATGTGGTTTCCTGAACAGCTCATCAGGAAATTCGCAAGTATTCATTGGCGGTCACAGAATTACAAGAAGGTAGTAACCACAGCATCTTGCTCCAGGAACAAGTGACCACAGCGCCCCGCTCCAGGAACAAGTGACCATAACGTCTTGCTGCTGGAACAAGTGATCACAGCATCCTGCTCCAGGAACAAGTGACCACAGTGCCCCGCTCCAGGAACAAGTGACACTCACCTTACCCTGCTCCAGGAACAAGTGACCACAGCGCCCCACCCCAGGAACAAGTGACACAGTGCCCCGCCCCAGGAACAGTGACCCCACACCCCACTCAGGAACACGTGACCACAATGCCCCACTGCCAGGAACAAGTGACCCAGCACCCCGCTCCAGCAACAAGTGACCACAATGCCCCGCTCCAGGAACAAGTGACACAGCATCCTTGCTGCAGGAACAAGTGACCACAGCGCCCCGCTCCTGAACAAGTGCCCCAGCATTCCGCTCCAGCAAACAAGTGACCACAATGCCCCGCTCCAGGAACAAGTGCCACAGCGCCCTGCTCCAGGAACAAGTGACCACAGCGCCCCACTCCAGGAACAAGTGACCACAATGCCGCCACTCCAGGAACAAGTGACCACAGCGCCCCGCTCCAGGAACAAGTGCCACAACGTCTTGCTCAAGAACAAATGACCACAGCGTCTGCGGCAGGAACGTGATTACAGCACCCTGCCTCCAGGAACAAGTGACCTTGACGTCTTGCTGCAAGGAACAAGTACCAAAACGTCTTGCTGCAGGAACAAGTGACCACACGGCTTGCTGCAGGAACAAGTGACCACAGCAACCCTCTCCAGCAACAAGTGACCACAATCCCCGCTCCATGAACAAGTGACCACAACGTCTTGCTGCCAAGAACAAATAGCCATAGCGTCTTGCTGCAGGAACAAGTGATTACAGCACCCTGCTTTCCAGGAACAAGTGACCTTGACATCTTGCTGCAGGAACAAGTGACCAAAACGTCTTGCTGCAGGAACAAGTGACCACAGCGTCTTGCTGCAGGAACAAGTGACCACAGCGGCCCCGCTTCAGGAACAGTGATTACAGCGCCCCGCTCCAGGAACAGTGACCTTAACGTCTTTCTGCAGGAACAAGTGACCACATGAGCGCCCGCTAGAGAAACAAGTGATTACAGCACCCGCTCCAGGAACAAGTGACCTTAAACGTCTTGCTGCAGGGACAAGTGACCACAACGTCTTGCTGCAGGGAACAAGTGACCCAGCGCCCTGCTCCAGGACAAGTAACCACAGCACACCCCGCTTCCAGCACAGTGACCACAATGCCCCGCTCCATGAACAAGTGACCACAACGTCTTGCTGCAAGAACAAATGGACCACAGCGTCTTGCTGCAGGAACAAGTGATTACAGCCCCTGCTCAGAACAAGTGACCTTACGTCTTGCTGCAGGAACAAGTGACCACAACGTCTTGCTGCAGGAACAAGTGACCACAGCGTCTTGCTGCATAGTTGTCCTTTACTGTATATCTGTACATAGTTGTCTCTCCTGTCTGTCTGTACATAGTTGTCTGTACTGTCTATCTGTACATAGTTGTCTGTACTGTATATCTGTACATAGTTGTCTGTACTGTATATCTGTACATAGTTGTCTGTACTGTATATCTGTACATAGTTGTCTGTACTGTATATCTGTATATAGTTGACTGTCCTGTCTATCTGTACTTAGCTTTCTTTTTACCCCTGAAGAAAATACTCCACACCTTAACGACGATTCGAACCCGGAGGCGAATCCGGCGTTCTAGCCACTCGGCCAGCCGTTCCTCATTGTTTATCAGTGAAAAATTATCTTCTTATAAGAAGAAGAAGAAGAAGAAGAAGAAGAAGAAGAAGAAGAAGAAGAAGAAGAAGAAGAAGAAGAAGAAGGAGAAGAAGAAGAAGAAGAAGAAGAAGAAGAAGAAGAAGAAGAAGAAGAAGAAGAAGAATAAGAAGAAGAAGAAGAAGAAGAGGGAAGAAGAAGCAGAAAAAGAAGAAGAAGAAGAAGAAGAAGAAGAAGAAGAAGAAGAAGTTGCGAAATTTCTCATTTCGACTACGCTAATGGCTAAAGTAGCTTGTATTTCCAAAGGCAAGGACCAAGAGAAGGCGTCAATGAATAACATGAATACCTTCTAATTTACGCCGCTAATAGAATGTAAAAAATTACCTTCTACTTGTGTACTCTTTCTTTTTATTTTGTCTGGAAATATATAATTACAATTATTACAAACCTAATTCCAAATATTTATCCGGCTGAACGTTTTAGTTTTGGCCCGCAGATAACATTTGCGTGAAATCCAGGCCATTGTTAAAGATTTGACGTTGTGAACGAGAAAAGAAGAATCGGTTCATGAAATCATTTCTCAGCAGCCATCAGTCTGTTGCAGCAGCGAGTAATATTTCCTTGGCAAAGAGAGATGACATTTCTCAATATAGGCGTATCGCATGTCATGGCCACAACCAGTCGCATTGAGAACCAGGGATATTTCCCCGGGACTGCTCCAGGAGTTAGGACTTTTAATTATTCCCAGCGAGTCGCGAGACGATTGCGGGGACTGTCATAAAGCTTCCTTGTCTACACTCGCTTGGTAGTTTCCCTCGACACCAGGCTCGGAGATCTGCCTGCGGCTCACGAGACTGGATGTTGAATGGCCACCTCTTTCTGGGTACATGGCTGACGTCATTGTCTTCATTCCACCATACGCATACATACATATATACGCAAATACACACACTCGCTTTCTTTCTCTCTTTCACACACACCTCACTCACACACACTTTCTCTCTTTTTCATGCACACACACACATTTTTGTTCTCTCTTTCGTTAACACACACACACACACACACACACACACACACACACACACACACACACACACACACTGATACACTTTCTCTCTCATTCATGCACACTTTCTCTATCATTAACACACACACACACACACACACACACACACACACACACACAACATAGACAAACAAACACAACATAGACACAGACACACACATACACACACACACACACACACACACACACACACACACACATACACTTTCTCTCTCATTCATACACAATTCCTCTCTCAACACACACAACATAGACACACACACACACGCATATATCTATATCTATAAAACAGAGTGTATGTTTGTTTGTGGGTTTGTGGGTCTTGGATGCGTTCGATAACGGTACATCCGATTGAGATGAAATTTTCTACACGTCTTCCTTTCATTCCTGTGCAACCGACTATAATAATTTCTTAATGTAAAATCTTCGACTTATTTAATAACATTTACTTTTCCATTTTCATTATATAATGTCTATATAGCAGGGGGACTTCACTCTAGAAAAGTTATTTCAAGGGGCATAACTTTTAATAACATTTCTATTTACTTTATAGTCATATTGTTGGACTTACTTGCACTATTGTTAAACTCTTTGTCTATAGTTATTTTCAGGCATATAAGTTATAATAAATAATGATATAATCTTTAAGGCATTTTCAAAGTTTGCATAAAAATAATGCATAATGCATAACATTGTAACCCATCTTTTTCTACAGTTTTCATTGAATGGTGTGTGGAAGGACATTCTTTTAAGTTACTGTGCGCCAGGAGCTGGGCGAAACCACGCCGGGTCAGATAGATAGACAGATAGTCGGGAACGGAAGCTTATTTGACTACTTATATGAATTAAATGACATGCTCCCCACCAGGGACTGGGTGAAGCCGGGTCAGACGGACAAATAGACAGACAGACAGTCGGGAACGGGAGAGCTTATATGACTACGTATAAGAATTAAATTAGATGCTCCCCACCAGGGACTGGGTGAAGCCGGGCCGGGACAGACAGACAAACAGATAGTCGGGAACGGGAGAGCTTATATGACTACGTATATGAATTAAATGAGCTGCTCCCCACCAGGGACTGGGTGAAGCCGGGCCCGGTCAGACAGACAGACAGATAGACAGACATACAGATAGTCGGAAACGGGAGAACTTATATGACTACTTATATGAATTAAATGAGATGCTCCCCACCAGGGACTGGGTGAAGCACGGCCGTGTCAGCCAGACAGGCAGACAAACAAGCAGACAGACAGACTGATAGATAGATAGATCCCCTCCAGGGCCTGGGCGAAGCCGGGCCGGGTCAGCTAGTATATATATATATATATAAAGCCATACGCACAGGCCAGTAACGCACACACAAACGCACTGACCACACCCCCAACCGAGCGACAACTGGTCGACACAAACATGGGGCTAAAACCACGTACCCACTGTGCCTGGAGGCCTGTCAGTCAGTTGCATATCCTTTACAGGACGTAGCTGTCAATCCCAGCATGTTTTGGCTGTTCGTGATTCCTCGGCAAGTTTACGTTCGGTAGTTTGCCATTACTTTCTGAACGACCGGCGCCCATACCATGTTATAAAAAACCCAGCGCAAGGCGGTCAGCTACCAAATCGCCCGCTGTTCAAAACTGGGCAATCCCTTAGTCAATGAAGCACAGAAGCCACGAACAATATGCTGTACGATTTATTGCCTCCATTTTGACTCAAATACATCACACGCAGTCTCACATACTGAATGTGGAGCAGTGTTAGCCCTAGGGTAGTCGCAGATTCAGTGTGACATCCTTCTGTCAGCAGAACCCTGGTTTTAGACGTCTAATTGCTTTGGTCTCGATATATTTGAGTAATGGTTTATTGTTCATCGAATAAAGGATATGAGGCGCCATTTCTTTGTTAACTTTATAGCCACAATTTAGCAGTTGATGAGAAGAGGCCTCGTTTGGGCTTTGACAGCCTGGTGATGATGTGGTTTCCTGAACAGCTCATGAGGAAATTCGCAAGTATTCATTGGCGGTCACAGAATTACAAGAAGGTAGTAACCACAGCATTTTGCTCCAGGAACAAGTGACCACAGCGCCCCGCTCCAGGAACAAGTGACCATAACGTCTTGCTGCTGGAACAAGTGACCACAGCATCCTGCTCCAGGAACAAATGACCACAGTGCCCCGCTCCAGGAACAAGTGACCACATCACCCTGCTCCAGGAACAAGTGACCACAGCGCCCCACCCCAGGAACAAGTGACCACAGTGCCCCGCCCCAGGAACAAGTGACCCCAGCACCCCACTCCAGGAACACGTGACCACAATGCCCCACTCCAGGAACAGGTGACCCCAGCACCCCGCTCCAGCAACAAGTGACCACAATGCCCCGCTCCAGGAACAAGTGACCACAGCATCTTGCTGCAGGAACAAGTGACCACAGCGCCCCGCTCCAGGAACAAGTGACCCCAGCATTCCGCTCCAGCAACAAGTGTCCACAATGCCCCGCTCCAGGAACAAGTGACCACAGCGCCCCACTCCAGGAACAAGTGACCACAATGCCCCACTCCAGGAACAAGTGACCACAGTGCCCCGCTCCAGGAACAAGTGACCACAACGTCTTGCTGCAAGAACAAATGACCACAGCGTCTTGCTGCAGAAACAAGTGATTACAGCACCCTGCTCCAGGAACAAGTGACCTTAACGTCTTGCTGCAGGAACAAGTGACCACAACGTCTTGCTGCAGGAACAAGTGACCACAGCGCCCTGCTCCAGGAACAAGTGACCACAGCACCCCGCTCCAGCAACAAGTGACCACAATGCCCCGCTCCATGAACAAGTGACCACAACGTCTTGCTGCAAGAACAAATGACCACAGCGTCTTGCTGCAGGAACAAGTGATTACAGCACCCTGCTCCAGGAACAAGTGACCTTGACGTCTTGCTGCAGGAACAAGTGACCACAACGTCTTGCTGCAGGAACAAGTGACCACAGCGTCTTGCTGCAGGAACAAGTGACCACAGCACCCCGCTCCAGGAACAAGTGATTACAGCGCCCCGCTCCAGGAACAAGTGACCTTAACGTCTTGCTGCAGGAACAAGTGACCACAGCGCCCCGCTAGAGAAACAAGTGATTACAGCACCCTGCTCCAGGAACAAGTGACCTTAACGTCTTGCTGCAGGAACAAGTGACCACAACGTCTTGCTGCAGGAACAAGTGACCACAGCGCCCTGCTCCAGGAACAAGTGACCACAGCACCCCGCTCCAGCAACAAGTGACCACAATGCCCCGCTCCATGAACAAGTGACCACAACGTCTTGCTGCAAGAATAAATGACCACAGCGTCTTGCTGCAGGAACAAGTGATTACAGCACCCTGCTCCAGGAACAAGTGACCTTAACGTCTTGCTGCAGGAACAAGTGACCACAACGTCTTGCTGCAGGAACACGTGACCACAGCGTCTTGCTACAGGAACAAGTGACCACAGCACCCCGCTCCAGCAACAAGTGATTACAGTGCCCCGCTCCAGGAACAAGTGACCTTAAAGTCTTGCTGCAGGAACAAGTGACCACAGCGCCCCGCTCCAGGAACAAGTGACCATAACGTCTTGCTGCTGGAACAAGTGACCACAGCATCCTGCTCCAGGAACAAATGACCACAGTGCCCCGCTCCAGGAACAAGTGACCACATCACCCTGCTCCAGGAACAAGTGACCACAGCGCCCCACCCCAGGAACAAGTGACCACAGTGCCCCGCCCCAGGAACAAGTGACCCCAGCACCCACTCCAGGAACACGTGACCACAATGCCCCACTCCAGGAACAGGTGACCCCAGCACCCCGCTCCAGCAACAAGTGACCACAATGCCCCGCTCCAGGAACAAGTGACCACAGCATCTTGCTGCAGGAACAAGTGACCACAGCGCCCCGCTCCAGGAACAAGTGACCCCAGCATTCCGCTCCAGCAACAAGTGTCCACAATGCCCCGCTCCAGGAACAAGTGACCACAGCGCCCTGCTCCAGGAACAAGTGACCACAGCGCCCCACTCCAGGAACAAGTGACCACAATGCCCCACTCCAGGAACAAGTGACCACAGTGCCCCGCTCCAGGAACAAGTGACCACAACGTCTTGCTGCAAGAACAAATGACCACAGCGTCTTGCTGCAGAAACAAGTGATTACAGCACCCTGCTCCAGGAACAAGTGACCTTAACGTCTTGCTGCAGGAACAAGTGACCACAACGTCTTGCTGCAGGAACAAGTGACCACAGCGCCCTGCTCCAGGAACAAGTGACCACAGCACCCCGCTCCAGCAACAAGTGACCACAATGCCCCGCTCCATGAACAAGTGACCACAACGTCTTGCTGCAAGAACAAATGACCACAGCGTCTTGCTGCAGGAACAAGTGATTACAGCACCCTGCTCCAGGAACAAGTGACCTTGACGTCTTGCTGCAGGAACAAGTGACCACAACGTCTTGCTGCAGGAACAAGTGACCACAGCGTCTTGCTGCAGGAACAAGTGACCACAGCACCCCGCTCCAGGAACAAGTGATTACAGCGCCCCGCTCCAGGAACAAGTGACCTTAACGTCTTGCTGCAGGAACAAGTGACCACAGCGCCCCGCTAGAGAAACAAGTGATTACAGCACCCTGCTCCAGGAACAAGTGACCTTAACGTCTTGCTGCAGGAACAAGTGACCACAACGTCTTGCTGCAGGAACAAGTGACCACAGCGCCCTGCTCCAGGAACAAGTGACCACAGCACCCCGCTCCAGCAACAAGTGACCACAATGCCCCGCTCCATGAACAAGTGACCACAACGTCTTGCTGCAAGAATAAATGACCACAGCGTCTTGCTGCAGGAACAAGTGATTACAGCACCCTGCTCCAGGAACAAGTGACCTTAACGTCTTGCTGCAGGAACAAGTGACCACAACGTCTTGCTGCAGGAACACGTGACCACAGCGTCTTGCTACAGGAACAAGTGACCACAGCACCCCGCTCCAGCAACAAGTGATTACAGCGCCCCGCTCCAGGAACAAGTGACCTTAAAGTCTTGCTGCAGGAATAAGTGACCACAGCGTCTTGCTGCAGGAACAAGTGACCACAGCGCCCCGCTCCAGGAACAAGTGATTACAGCACCCCGCCCCAGCAACAAGTGACCACAATGCCCCGCTCCATGAACAAGTGACCACAACGTCTTGCTGCAGGAACAAATGACCACAGCGTCTTGCTGCAGGAACAAGTGACCACAACGTCTTGCTGCAGGAACAAGTGACCACAGCGCCCTGCTCCAGGAACAAGTGACCACAACGTCTTGCTGCAGGAACATAGGACCACAGCGTCTTGCTGCAGGAACAAGTGACCACAGCGCCCCGCTCCAGGAACAAATGACCACAACGTCTTGCTGCAGGAACAAGTGACCAAAGCGCCCTGCTCCAGGAACAAATGACCACAACCTCTTGTTGCAGGAACAAGTGACCACAACGTCTTGTTGCAGGAACAAGTGACCACAGCGCCCTGCTCCAGGAACAAATGACCACAACCTCTTGTTGCAGGAACAAGTGACCACAACGTCTTGTTGCAGGAACAAGTGACCACAACGTCTTATTGCAGGAACAAGTGACCACAACGTCTTGTTGCAGGAACAAGTGACCTCAACGTATTGTTGCAGGAACAAGTGACCTCAACGTCTTGTTGCAGGAACAAGTGACCACAACGTCTTGCTGCAGGAACAAGTGACCACAACGTCTTGCTGCACGAACAAGTGAACACAACGTCTTGCTGCATGAACAAATGACCACAACGTCTTGTTGCAGGAACAAATGACCACAACGTCTTGTTGCAGGAACAAGTGACCACAACGTCTTGTTGCAGGAATAAGTGACCACAACGTCTTGTCGCAGAGGAACAAGTGGCCACAACGTCTTGTTGCAGAAACAAGTGACCTCAACGTCTTGTTGCAGGAACAAGTGGCCACAACGTCTTGTTGCAGAAACAAGTGACCTCAACGCCTTGCTGCAGGAACAAATGTTAGGTAACGATATCCATTGGTTTCTTGTAGGATTTCCGCGTGTTTCTTGTGTGGGTTGCTCGCTGATTTTTCTGTCCGGCCACGGCATTCCTGGTATTATCTTCAGAAACATCTGGTAGTAATCTACTTCATTGTCAGTCTTTATATCAGCTTGTTGTGTCCAATATATGGTTTGTTACACGTCTAAGGTTAATCCTACAACAACAACAACAACAACAACAACAACAACAACAACAACAACAACAACAATGAAGATGTGTACAGTGGAGACAATGCCGCTATACACTAAGATGAAACTCGTGCCACTATGTCGACAAGCTAGTGCAGTAACCATCAGTAGCTAACGGCTTCAGTGATATACAGAGGACATCATAGATCCATGGATACAGAGGACATCATAGATCCATGGATACAGAGGACATCATATATCCATGGATACAGAGGACATCATAGATCCATGGATACAGAGGACATCATAGATCCATGGATACAGACGACATAAATCCTGCTGCAGCCTGGGAGATTGGACAACATACCAAGGGCCGATTTACTTGTCTCTCGTCCTAGTTCTAGCTTGTGGCAGGTTTAAATATGGCAGCCAAAGCGAAACAAATTGCGGAAGTCGCTAAACAGGAAGAGGCCTTGAACTTCCAATCGAAACAAGATGGCTGCTCACACGTGGTAACGTGGCTGACGAAAATGGCAGCTCGTTAGTAACAGCTTTAATTCCAGCTAGAGCTCGACATACTCGGCCAGCCTCGGGCAGGCTGTGTTCGGAGACAGTCTCGTCTCGAGTCTGAGGGTTCTTTACTGCGCGGCACGAGTTGAGTGCTGGCGACATGTCCTTCTTGCCAGCTTCTGACCCGTACGTTCCCCGGGGCTCCCAGTGTACATTACAATTTCACACCAGAGCATCTTCAGACGGGTCCTAATTGGGCACAGCCCCACCCTCGCCTCTGCCTTTGCCGGCGATAAGAAAAAAAGGGCTCTACTATGGCCGGACCACCGCCATCACCTCAGCCAGGATGGAGGAATGGCAGCGTTCCCTACTCTCAGACAGATACCCTGGTTTAATTAAGATATTGCTTCGGTCGTAATTAAAGAAATCCTGGGAAACCGGAGCCAGCTTTGGAGACTAGAGCCGAGGGCGGTCTGGCTGGTGTGTGTGTGTGTGTGCGTGTGTGTGTGTGTGCGTGTGTGTGTGTGTGTGTGTGTGTGTGTGTGTGTCTGACAATCCGGACAGGGTGACTGACACACTGACTAGCAGGGGCACAGTACACTGAGAATAGATACGAGGAGGGAGAGATGGACACAGCGGAAGCAAATGTCAGTGGTAAAGTTGAGGACCCTGGTGATTTCACATGTTTTGTGAAGAGTAATGTTGTAAGCCAGGGACATGGGAGTATATGAGCAACAGTGGGAACACAATCTCAGTGATGGAGTGCCTCTTTGTCATAGAGTAGATTGTGTCTGTCTGTCCATTACATTCACCCACCCACCCACCCATCCATCCATACATCAATCCATTCACCCACCCACCCACCCACCCATCCATCCATCCATTCACGCACCCACCCATCCATCAATCCACCCATCCATTCACCCACCCACGCACCCACCCACTTATCCATCCATTCACCCACACACCCATCCATCTATCCATCTATCCATCCATCCATCCATTCACCCACCCACCCACCCATCCATCCATCCATTCACGCACGCACCCATCCATCAATCCATCCATCCATTCACCCACCCACGCACCCACCCACTTATCCTTCCATTCACGCACCCACCCATCCATTCACCCATCCATCTATCCATCCATCCATCCATTCACCCACCCACCCATCCATCAATCCATCCATCCGTGCATCCGTCCGTCCGTCTGTCAGTCTGTCTGTGAAGCTTGCCATGTCTATTCTACTTTCTTACCTCTCCTACTTTCGTGTATACTCTATGTGCTTATCTAATCTATGTTCTGATCTACACAATGTTCTGATCTACTCTATGTTCTTATATATTCCATGTTCTGATCTACTCTTTGTACTTATTACTCTATGTTCCTATCTACTCTATTTTCGTTTATACTCTATGTGCACATCTACTCTATGTACTTATCTATTCTATATACTTATCTTCTCTATGTACTTATCTACTCAATGTTCTTATCTATTCTAACTACTTATATGTTATACTAGCTGACCCGGCCCGGCTTCGCCCAGTCCCTGGCGGGGATCTGTCTTTCTGTCTGTCTGTCTGTCTGTCTGTCTGTCTGTCTGTCTGTCTGTCTGTCTGTCTGTCTATCTGTCTGACCCGGCCCGGCTTCGCCCAGCTCCTGGTGGGGAGAATCTCATTTAAATCATATAAGTAGTCATATAAGCTCCCGTTCCCTTTCCCGACTGTCTGTCTGTCTGTCTGTCTGTCTGTCTGTCTGTCTGTCTGTCTGTCTGTCTGTCTGTCTGTCTGACCCGGCCCGGCTTCGCCCAGCTCCTGGTGGGGATCATCTCATTTAATTCATATAAGTAGTCATATAAGCTCCCATTCCCGACTATCTGTCTGTCTGTCTGTCTATCTATCTGACCCGGCGCGGCTTCGCCCAGCTCCTGGCGGGGAGCGTCTCATTAAGTTCATATAACAAAAAAAAAATTAACTTAAGAATGTCCTTCCACACACCATCCATTATTTTTAAAGAAAACAATTTTTAATCACCTAATGACTGTAGATAACTTCTTTAAACATAAAAGATGAGTTAGGAAATTTTCACTATTAAATAGATGCATTATTTTTATGAAAACTTTGAAAATGCCTTAAAGATTATATCATTATTTATCCAGGGAAGGTTAACCCGGTCAAAAAATGCCCGCAGAAGTAGGATGTGTCGCAGAAGAAGAAGAAGATATCATTATTTATTATAACTCATATGCCTGTAAATAACTGTAGACAAAGAGTTTATAAATCTTTGAAAACAATGCAACAATCTATATATAAAATATATAGCAATGGTATTAAAAGTTATGCCCTTTGAAATAACTTTTCTTAAATTAAGTCCCCTCGCTATATATAAATGATAATGTAAATTTAAATATTAAATTTTAGTAAGTAAATAGCTAATTGTACACTAACAAACTATGACAGTTGGCTGCACGGGAATGAAAAGAATACATGTAGAAAATTTCATCTCAATCGGATAGAGCATTATCGAACGCATCAAATACACACATACACACATACACACATACACACATACACACATACACACAAACACACATACACACCTACACACCTACACACCTACACACCTACACACCTACCTACCTACCTACCCACACACCCATACCCACACCCCCACACCCCACACCCCCACACCCACACACACACACATACACACACACATACACACATACACACATACACACACATACACACACATACACACACACATTCACACATACACACACATACACACACATACACACATACACACACACACATACACACACATACACACCACATACACAGCACATACACAGCACATACACAGCACATACACACATATACACACATACACACATACACACACATACACACACATACAAACACACATACACACATACACACACATACATACACATACACACACATACACACACACATACACACACACATACACACACATACACACACATACACACATACACACACACATACACACACATACACACCACATACACAGCACATACACAGCACATACACAGCACATACACACATATACACACATACACACATACACACACATACACACACATACAAACACACATACACACATACACACACATACACACACATACACACACATACACACACATACACACACACATACACACACATACACACACATACACACACATACACACATACACACACACATACACACACATACACACATACACACACATACACACACATACACACACATAAACACATACACACATACACACATACACACACACACACATACACACCACATACACACCACATACACAGCACATATACATACATACATACATACATACATACATACATACATACATACATCGTCTTTTATATATATAGATGTTCCTATGTACTCTAAGTACTTATCTCCTCGCACTTTTTTAGGCTACTGTGTTCTTATATACTCTCAATTCTACTCTAGTTGTTATGTACGTTGACATATCTTCTCTACGCCCTTATTTACCCTTTCTTGTCTACTCTATGATCTTATCTACTTTGCTTTCTTATCTACTCTAAGTTCTAACCTACTCTATAATGTAGGACATCTCAGAAACCAGGAGACTAAGACAAAGCCTATGGCCGCAGTCTCTAGCAAGTACCGGGTTCTGCAACACCCAGTAGCCGAGGTGGGCACAGAAGACTGTTGGTAACACCAAGTAGCCGAGGTGGGCACAGAAGATTGTTGGTAACACCCAGTAGCCGAGGTGGGCACAGAAGACTGTTGGTAACACCCAGTAGCCGAGGTGGGCACAGAAGACTGTTGGTAACACCCAGTAGCCGAGGTGGGCACAGAAGACTGTTGGTAACACCCAGTAGCCGAGGTGGGCACAGAAGACTGTTGGTAACACCCAGTAGCCGAGGTGGGCACAGAAGACTGTTGGTAACACCCAGTAGCCGAGGTGGGCACAGAAGACTGTTGGTAACACCCAGTAGCCGAGGTGGGCACAGAAGACTGTTGGTAACACCCAGTAGCCGAGGTGGGCACAGAAGACTGTTGGTAACACCCAGTAGCCGAGGTGGGCACAGAAGACTGTTGGTAACACCCAGTAGCCGAGGTGGGCACAGAAGACTGTTGGTAACACCCAGTAGCCGAGGTGGGCACAGAAGACTGTTGGTAACACCCAGTAGCCGAGGTGGGCACAGAAGATTGTTGGTAACACCCAGTAGCCGAGGTGGGCACAGAAGACTGTTGGTAACACCCAGTAGCCGAGGTGGGCACAGAAGACTGTTGGTAACACCCAGTAGCCGAGGTGGGCACAGAAGACTGTTGGCAACACCCAGTAGCCGAGGTGGGCACAGAAGACTGTTGGTAACACCCAGTAGCCGAGGTGGGCACAGAAGACTGTTGGTAACACCCAGTAGCCGAGGTGGGCACAGAAGACTGTTGGTAACACCCAGTAGCCGAGGTGGGCACAGAAGACTGTTGGCAACACCCAGTAGCCGAGGTGGGCACAGAAGACTGTTGGCAACACCCAGTAGCCGAGGTGGGCACAGAAGACTGTTGGCAACACCCAGTAGCCGAGGTGGGCACAGAAGACTGTTGGTAACACCCAGTAGCCGAGGTGGGCACAGAAGACTGTTGGTAACACCCAGTAGCCGAGGTGGGCACAGAAGACTGTTGGTAACACCCAGTAGCCGAGGTGGGCACAGAAGACTGTTGGTAACACCCAGTAGCCGAGGTGGGCACAGAAGACTGTTGGTAACACCCAGTAGCCGAGGTGGGCACAGAAGACTGTTGGTAACACCCAGTAGCCGAGGTGGGCACAGAAGACTGTTGGCAACACCCAGTAGCCGAGGTGGGCACAGAAGACTGTTGGCAACACCCAGTAGCCGAGGTGGGCACAGAAGACTGTTGGCAACACCCAGTAGCCGAGGTGGGCACAGAAGACTGTTGGTAACACCCAGTAGCCGAGGTGGGCACAGAAGACTGTTGGCAACAGACTAAAGGCTTTTGGAGCAACTCGTGTATGGTAGTCCTTGAACGAAGGCATCAATCAAGGATAACGCTGGAAGACATCAAGAAAATAGAAGAAAGGTAAAATAAAAAGGCAAACTTAATTAACAGCACAATCAGAGCTGCTAAAGTCGGAGCTCAAGAAAAATATACAAAAGCGAATAAAGTAGTGAAGAAACTAAAAAGAGCCGATGAAAGACAATATTTATATACCCTAACAAGAGAGGCAGAGAGTGCAGCAGCGAAGGGCAACCTTAGAAACTTTTACAGCACCACAAGGACATTAGAAGAAACATAAAATCAACCTAATGGACTTATCTGCCGGTCTCCCTGGCGTAGGTGTTTACGACACTGTCTGTAAACTCGTATACTCTCGTAAGAAACACAGTTGCGCGAGATTCGGCAGCGGATCGCGTCGCGTTGGTTACTTACGGAAGGTACGTGAGCCGGTCGTTCAGAAATCAATGGCAAACTACTGAACGTAACACTTGCTAACACATCAACAGCAGCTGAAAAATGCTGGTGTTGACTGCAATGTCCTGTAAAGGATATGCGGAAAAAAGTGGACTTAACAGCCATAGTAAGAGGATATTCTCACCACCATTAAAGTTCAAACGAATGGATGGGTTCAATACTTCGGGGACATTCTGAATAGATCAGTTTTACATAATTTCCTGATATCCAGTCGGCAGAAGTGAAACAGGATAGCAACTGTGAATTCCATCTATTGAAGGGATTCATCATCATCATCAAGTGCCGTGCCGGCTGGCGTAGGCGTTCATGGCTCTCCATAGATCTCGGTCTTTGGTTTTCTGGATCAACTCTGCTGCTGACATTCCTCCATGCCACCGTCTCAATCCATCCAGCATAATTTCTCTTGGTCTGCTTCTGCCTCTCTTCCCCT
>JACEFZ010022187.1:0-24995 GCA_014155875.1 Cepaea nemoralis
TCCACAAAGAAGGGTTTGGAAAAATCACATTTTATCTAGAAGCAAAAACAAAGATAATGCAAACAGATAAAACTACTATGGAGAAAGAAGTATATATTTATGAGGAACAAATGGAGGTGGTGGAAAATTTTGATTATCTTGGGTCATTGATTACCAACAACGGTGGCACAATGAATGAAGTTAAACGACGACTATCTATTGCTCCTCAAGGACTAAAATAACTGAATAAATTATGGAGTGTGACAGATAGAACTACACAAATTAGATCTTTAAGGGCATGGATCTTTCCCATTGCAACATACTCCTGTGAGACCTGGACACTTACTAAACAAGCTGAACAGCATATACATGCCTTTGAATATAAATATTATAGACGGGTTCAAAGAATATCTTGGATACAGAAAAAAAATCAAATGCATCCATATTTCAAGAGCTGCATTTGAAGACGGTTGGTTATTAAAGACGATAAAACAAAGACAATTAAAATATTTTCATCACTTGAAAACGTCAAGAAAGTTTCGAAAGAACAATAATAATAATAATGATGATGATGATGAATAATGGAGGCGTATATGCCTTGGAAGAGAGGAAGAGGAAGGCCAAAGAGAAGATGGGTGCAGGATGTGGTGGATGATTTCCAGACGGGTGTATCAGACGCGGGACATCTTGCTTGTGATCGATAATTTTTCAGGAAGGTTATTATGGGAGCGAGGTTGCGCAAAGGACATGCTACTGATTGATTACCTAGCAGAGATATGTTGATTGTGTCTTTGAATCCTTGTTTCACAAAACACATAATATTGAGAATGTTTGAAACGATACCAAAATGTCAAGATAATTTATAATATAACGTTCTTGAGATTCAGTACATCCAAGTTTCACTGTTGAGAGTGCTCTCTATTGGAATAATGATATCTCTTGTTATGCTCTGGTCTTATTAAACGTCGCTGTCCCTTTGACAAACATGTGGTAGAAAGCACACTCTCTGGAAGAAGAGGCAGATGTCGACCAGCTGGTTTTAACGTGTTGGTATGGGAACTGGTTGTTCAGACAGCTATGGCAAACTATTGAACGTAAAGATTTGCCAAGATATCAACAACAGCAGAAAAATGCTGGTGTTGACTGCAACATCCTGTAAGGGATATGCACCTTTAAAAAGAAATGTGATGTTTATGTATATTGTGGAAAGACAGTTAAAAAAATAAAACATAAATAAACTTGAGAAAATCACTTATTCACGTGTTACTAGATAACTAATCAAAATCATCAGGAAATGACAAATTAAATCGTTGGGTAACAATTATTAATATACAACTGTTTCAACAAGAATGGGCGCGATACGATACACATGTAGCGTGACCAGACCGTAAAACTACAACTGTTAATTATTATGATGAGTTAATCGTACAACACCTGCATTTAGACCAATTTAAGCATATAAGCCACACAAAAATGGGTTGCACGATTATCGCATGGTCTTTGTGTTTAAATTCACTAAAGGAATCATTATTTTAAATCAAACTGACTAACTGGCACCTTGCCGTCTTGACATACTATAGTTTCTAAAATGGAGTTATACCTCTCCATAGCACAAAGCCTGGGATGAATATAGAGACCATGTGTTGCCATGCAGCATGATCTCTATCTAGGGCTGTCTCGTTGACTCCAGATGAAAGTTAATACCGATACATCTGGGACAAGGCACCTGCAGAATCTGCCGGGGACAAGGCAACCTGCTGAATCTGCCGGATCAGCACAGTGATGCTCTAACTACCCACCTGTCGGAGCTTCCATCCTAGACAAATTGCTGACCAATGCTTAGGGCCTGGTCTGCCCTGCCATGACATGTAGTCTTAGGTTGCATATCCCCTCACTAGGGTAACGCGTGCACCCTGCCAATTGCACTCCTCCGCCCAAAGCCGTTGGCACAATGTGGGGTGTCGGGTTTGGTGAGCGCCGCCGAACATTCGGCTCTAACGGAAAGCAGGCGGTACCGTCTACTGTCATACGGTAGCTCAGTCATATTTGACTAAGACCTGACAGAAACACCTCCGTGTTGCCCCATCCATAACCGCCATCTTTAGGTTTCAATTTCGAAGGTTATCTATTTACATTGATATCCACACCAGTCAGCAAGAAGGATGTTATATCTGAAAGTCCAGAGAATTTAAATGTGTTTATTATGAAATTTATTATTTCTGATTGGATAATAGCTGATGTCCATGGGGAAGGAGTTACGGACGCGGTTCGTGATCCCGCATACCCGCATTTGAAACACAGCTGCGCGCGATTGGTAGCAGACGGCGTTGTGCTGGTATTTTACGAAATAGTATGGTTGCCGGTCGTTCAGAAGCAATT
Source organism: Cepaea nemoralis (assembly GCA_014155875.1). Classification (NCBI taxonomy): domain Eukaryota; kingdom Metazoa; phylum Mollusca; class Gastropoda; order Stylommatophora; family Helicidae; genus Cepaea; species Cepaea nemoralis. Next base: position 2,359 of record JACEFZ010022187.1, read on the forward strand.
TTAAACTACTGAACATAAACGTGCCAAGACATCAACAACAGCAAACAATACTGGTTTTGACTGCAAACGTCCTGTAACGGATATGCAACTAACTAAATTGGATGATAGCTTCTGTGACACTTGAATCAAATTAATACAAATTATATTAAACAATGATATAATTGTCTCATCATATCACGATGTATAATAGGCTATTTCGTTAATTATAATTTGCATTGTATGTGCCTAGTATGTAGGCATGAACATGAAATATTATAAACAGAGCACAATAGCATATCAGATACAGCATCGTATACTACAATGACAAGATAGTTTAGAATATAACGTTCTTGAGATTCATCAGTACATCCAAGTTTCATTGTGGAGAGTGCTCGCTATTGGAATTTTAATGATATAACTTGTTATGCTCTGGTCTTATTAAATGTCGCAGTCCCTTTGACAGACCTGTGTTCGAACTCACGCATTCTGGAAGAAGAGGAAGTTGTCGACCAGCACGAAAGCGGACAAGGACATAGCAGACATAGAAAGCAGGAAGGTGCATGCGAAGACGAACTGACAAGGGTTTGACCATCTGTTTGACGGGTTGATGAAAACTGCGTACTGCAATGGATCTGCTACTTCATAATAATCACGAAGACGAAAAGCCATAACCAACTTATGACAACGCTGAGGAGTAAACTTTGGAAGACAATAAGTCCATACCAATATATAAATAGAAGCCAGTAGACATCACCAAGAGATGGGCTAATAGCATTCTCTCATTATACTTTCACATCGCGAACTTTGGCAATTGGGTATATTTGTTGTTGTTTTTTTCGCTAACTTAAATCTGAAGTGTAGTTCAAACGCATGCTACTACTGCTGGTGGTTTCTTCTACTATTCTGTGCACAGGGCTGATTTTAGCTTGAGTGATAGCTTTCCCTATTACCAATATCCCCGACAATAAAGCGACTCACTCTAACTCCCAAGGTACTTGTGTTCGTAATTTTCTTTTTCTAGTGAAAAACAAGAAGTTAACATTTAAATACAGTTGACCAATGGTCTATAATGAACCCACTACGGCACAGCTAAGTCAGTCATGTTAACTGGTTGACAACGGGTCTTTAAGAGATTATCAAGTGTAGTAACGGACACAATACAGTATGCATGTATCCTACCTAGCAAAGAGATGTTGATTGTGTCTTTGAAACCTTGTTTCACAAAACACATAATATTGAGGATGTTTGTAACGATGCCAAAAATGTTTATTAACTGACATAACACAGTTAACAAGATATAAGTACATATGTGAACTACTGCCTCATTTATGACTAAAGCTGGTGGATATTCCTCATGATTTGGTAATCTATCTGACTGAAACAACGTTTCATTGATATAGTACATAGTGTACTCCATCTTTATGTTTAACTGAGAATGAAAGTAAAGTTAAAGTTATAATGCATGCGTACTTGACATATTGTTGCTTAAAATGTTACACTATTCTGTATTTGGTTATGTGTGTAATAAACTAGGTTGCTTGATGTAAACAAACTTAATTAATCACAAGAACATGTTGTTTATCCATTAAACAAACATATCATTGGACAAGCTGCAATTGTATATCATTTAAAATATGAGATAATAGTAAACTATGAAGCACGACATATTACATTTTGAGGTCGAACTAATCACATGTCGGGTATGTTCTAGAAAACTATACTACTTAATAATGATATATTGTTTGAGATTAGTATAACGTGCTATTGAGAGTGGCATGAGTTGTGATCGACAGCCATTATTTCTGGATTAACTAGTCCTTAGTGAAATTGTCACTTTGCCGAGACGAAATGAATCTTCACTATAATTTACCCACAATAAGATATTATTTATTGTACTATATTGCAATATATATTGTGGTATACGTGCTAAACGTAAATACCCACATTTATTATATGCTATGCTCTGTTGAAGTCAGCTGTGCCTCTTGTGGAAAATGTACAACATCCCCCACCACCCTCTTTTCCCTACATTTAGTTGTTCATGATGCACTAATTATATCGCTAGGTATGGATGAGAGTTGTAATGACACATGACGTTTATAAATCGGTTTTTGAATAGTGTTTAAAAATGCACACAGGGCCACGTCGTGATACATACAGGCGGCCGCATAAGGCGGCACCATAAAGGGGCTTCACAATTGGGCGGCATTTTTACAGAAAAAAAAAAAAACATGTAAAGGGCGACATTTCGAAGATTTCCATTATATGAAGAAAATCTGCCACACGGTACAGCATTCACATATTATTCACAACACTTGCCAGCTAACCTGGGGGGTCATGGGTAGATTTAACAAATGGTCTAGGCTCTCAGGTCGCATAGTATATAAATTAAGGACACAAATTACATGCACCAAGCCGTTTTGTGGTTATGGTGAGAATAAATACGTTTAAATATATATCAGCAAGGCCATGCTATGATACAGAGTGGCGGCCGCATCAGGCGGCACCGTAAGAGGGCTTCATAAGAGGCGGCATATTTTAAGAAAACAACATGTAAGGGGTGGTATTTCGAAATCCGCCTAGATTGTCTAAGGCAGTTTCTGATATGCATTTTAGCCTGGGTCGACATGAGGGAAGTCGAGAAGCGTTTGGGTGGTTGGAAAGTAGTGTTATGTTTAAAATCTTATGTTGTTCCCCGGTTGAAGTAAGTAAATACTTCAACATGTGAATGACAAGAAATAACCAAAACAAGACTAAAGGGAGAAGAACTGTTCTGACGGAATACATTTAGGGGCAGCAGAGTTATCTGAGCCTGACAAATGTCGCTGTTACGACTATCGTGAGACTAGTGTCTGCATTACTGGATGTAGAATAAGCATGACTACTTCAAGTGATGTATCAATGCACATCAAGCGTGACTTTATTTGCACGTGAGAATACATGGACACAATTATTTAGAGGAAGCGATGTTATTAAAGAAATAGCGTATAGCAGGTGATATGAAATATATCAGCTATTATATGCATGAGGAGAGTTTATTTATTTATTTATGTTTGTGTTATATGAAAAGTGGCATATAGGAGGATGAGAAATGGGCACGTATGGTATAACAGACCAAGGCGTCATAATGGCCTGTGAAGAGTACTTGTCTGTGCGAATATCATAAATTTCGAAAATATAGAATTGCTTAATGTGTATAGTGCAAGCTTGAGTGGAAGGGAACAAGACGAAGACAGAGGCTACTTACCTTGATAGTCTGGCAGCATGAAATGGTGGGGACAAGAACACAGATCTGATCGGGGCTCGGGTGACCGTGTGAGAATGCGACGCATGACCGCCCACGCCTTTAAGCATGGCAAATGCTGATTATGATATAGTACATCATAGTAATTAATCAATCATGTGCCATGCCGGAAAGCGTGGGCGGCCATGACTCGCCATTTCACTCAATCACCAGAGTCGTGGATCAACTCAGTGTTCCTGTCTTGTCCATGCCATGTGGCCAAGCCATCCAGGTATTTTCCTCTCGGTCTTCCTCTTGGTCTGTTCCCTTCGATCTACATCATATTAGGACGGATGGAAATCTAACGCGTATTGTATAATAGATCAGGACATCACAATATATGTTGGAAGCAGTGTTTGTATGCATGCTTTATTTTGTACTTCAAAGTTTATCTTGAGGTAGGATTTTGGAAAAAATAAATTTATGGTGGTGGTGGTCGGAGTCCTTGATCTAAGTATCACCAAAGTCCACATAATGCAGCTGTTCTTCTGGATGTTTGTTATTTATAAACACAACCAAAACAGCGACGTCACCGCCAGTGCACAAAAGCGTTAGTCACCGAGTTAAAGAGTTTTCTAGAAGTAAAGTTAATATTACGTAATGACGAATTTACAATAATCGGTGGTATGAAAATCCGAAATATACAAAGAAGAAGCAGGTGATTGAAATAATTGCCTCCACGAGTCTGCTTTTCTATACTGCTGAATCAAAACTCATCAGTCCCGAATACATAAATGTTGTGGACAAATGTTATTTAGTACTTTTGAATTCCTTCATGAGACTCTGTCAGACTCTCCTTGACCTTAGCAACATAATGTTTACTTTGCAAATAGAAGCATTTTACATTGTATCCGCATTTCATTGTCGAACCAAACATTCAGTCCAGTAGCTTGTTGATGAAATCACGTGATAAAGTCCAAAATGAGGAAATAGTCGCAAGCAAACCTTCTCCAGAAGTAACATCACACCCATACCTTAACGTATATCCGACCTATTAGCCTTATTGGAGGCTAATACGCGTTGGAAGTCGGGATGTATTTGTGAATCTAAAAAGCATTGGCCGGACTTCCTGGCCTACGTGTTAGCGACTTTCTCCGTAATCCCGTTTATCCATGTGAGCAAACGCAACTACACGAGAATCGGTAGCGTTCTCGCCGCGTTCATTAGTTACGGGATAAGTGAGTCGGCCGCCCAGAAAGCAATGGCAAACTACTTAGCGTAATCTTGGCAAGAAATCAACAACAGCGGTAAATGCTGGTGTTGACAGCAACGTCCTGTAATAGGATATGCGGAAAAAAAACGCATTCCCTCTTGCAACAGGAATGTCGTGGTTTGCTCTTTAAGCAGCATTAAGGCCACTCCTTCACCTTTGCTTCAGGGAGGAGAGAGGTATTAACCCATGCCTTGCCTTAGACCATCATTTTATACACATACATAGTAGCCGCCGGTCTCCCTGGGCTATGGGGTAACAACTTTCTCCTTAATTCCGTATATCCAGGTAGGGTAATGCAGCTCAGTGAGATTCGGCAGCGGATCGCGCCGCGTTGGCTTCTTACGGGGTATGTGAGCCGGTCGCTCAGAAAGTAATGGCAAACTACTGAGCGTAATCTTCCCAAGAAATCACCGACAGCGGTAAATTGCTGGTCGCTTAAAGTCGCTTAAAAGTATAATGCTGGTGTTGACAGCAATGTTCTGGAAAAAGGATATGCGAGAAAAAAAACACATATAATATGCTATGTATTGTACAATGTTTCTTTATTCTGTGTGATACCTAATGAACATTTGTCCAAAGGCGATTCTGTATTTGCTACTCATGCTATAGTAAATAAAGATATTCATTGACGAGTTTATGCCCTCCATTACATAAACAACCCGCCAATCGCTAACGTCAAGGAAAAGTATTTTCCATTTACTGATAGATCTGGTTCAAAAGCAATGGCAAGCATGATGATTGTAGTTGGAACAAAGCAAATTATAAAAAGAGTGGAAATTGTTGCGACCATTTTAACAATTTTCTGGTTTCTTTTCACCATTTTATGAGCCTGTGTTACATTGATTACAGTATTTGTCCATTCGTCTCTTCTGCGTAGTTGTATTACCATAATTAATGTACAGATTGTAATGATTGCAAATGTGGAAAATGGAATAATAAAGTTGTTGATCAAAAACGTAAATGTCTCAACGGGAACCTTGTCTTTTCTTGAGATAAGGCCAACAATTGTCTTGTTTCTGACAGGTGAGAACTTCAAGCCTAGACTGTTCACAACATACACCGGTGTGCCACTAAATGTAAAGATGATAAAGATGGCTACCACAGCCGCCGTTGTTCGTTTTTGGGTCAAAATACTCTTCACCTAAATTTGAAAAAACAATGGTGAACATAATAATAATAATAATAATAATAATAATAATAATAATAATAATAATAATAATAATAATGTGATTATGGAAAATAGTTAAAACAAGTATATGATGAAATAAAACAAAATGTGGCAATAATCTGATGTACATATTATTATATATATAATTTAAAAACAAAAATCGTATTTCAAGCATCCCCAATGACATGAAATAATATATTATTATGTTGTTCACTTTTGCTCCAACATTACACGCTTACAGTGGAATATACAAAACTAGGGTATGTCCTTTGCAGGACGTTGCGATAAACTCTTCATTGATGTTAGACAGCCTTGTTAACAAAGCCTTTGAAAAAAGAGAACATTGGCACCTTACCGTCTTGACAGACAATAGTTTGTGGTTCAAACAGGCATAATAACCATGGCGGTAGTGAATGTGACTGATACGGCCAATTCGCGCTCTTAATGTGTGTTCACAGTGGGTGCATGTGAACACGTGTCATTTCCGCCATCATGCACCATTTTACGTCTCACACGCTCGGTGTGTGCTTTATCTGCAATCATTTTTTCCTTTGTCTTTATTCCGTTTCTCATAGTTGCCCTCCATGCAAGAGGTTCAGCGGTGACTTGCTCCCAATGAGCATTATCAATGCCTGCATCAATCATGTCCCGCTTACACACATCTTTGTAACGTAGTAGAGGCCGACCAAGAGATCTCTTACCCATCTGCAATTCACCAAAAAAGATGTCCTTTGGTATTCTACCATCATCCATCCTCCTAAGGTGTCCGATCCATCTACGTCTACGAAGACTGAGCATGAAACAAACCGTCACACAACCTGATCTTTCCAATACTTCAGTATTTTTGTTATTTTGACATGCCACTTAATACCAAGTATTCTTCGCAGACACCGCATATGAAAGCTGTTTAAAGGTTCCTCTTGGTGTGAATAAATTGTATAGGTTTCACTGCCATAAAGAAGAGTACTAAGGACACAGACTTGGTAGTGGAGGACTTTTGTTTTGGCAGTAAGCTTCCTGTTCTCCAAGACTCTTTTTATTAACCTATTCATTGTTGTTGCTGCTTTACAAATCTTGATGTTGATTTCCTGATCTAGGGATAATTTGCTATTTACCTCTGATCCTAGATATCTAAAATGGTCTACTATCTCCAGTTCGGCGTCGTCAATACGACAAATACACGCTACCTCACATAATCACTAACCTAACATGAACAACCTCCCATACACACACATACACTGACCATTACCGTAAACATCACAAATAACACACAAACAAACACTCCCTCGCATAACACATAAATACACACTCCCTCGCATAAATTGCATGCACAAACAAACGAACATATGCACATACGTTCACGAACATACATACACATACACAACACATACACATACATACACACGCACATACACACACATGTACACATATACGCATCCACACTCATACACACAAACACGCACACATTCAAACACACAAACATACACAATAAAAACACATGTACACTTCATGTACTACATACATACATACACACACACACATACATACATACATACATACATACATACACACACGCACGCACGCGCGCACGCACGCACGCATGCATGCATGCATGCACGCATGCATGCATGCATGATTGCATGATTGCATGCATCCATACATACATACATACACACACACACACACACATACACACACACACACATACATACATACATACATACATACATACATACATACATACATACATACATACATACATACATACATACATACATACATACATACATACATACATACATACATACTTACATACATACATACTTACATACATACATACATACATACATACATACATACATACATACATACATACATTCATACATACATACATGCATACATACATACATACATACATACATACATACATACATAAATAAATACATACATACATACATACATACATACATACATACATACATACATACATACCACACACACACTACACACACACACCACACACACACACCACACACACACACACCACACACACACACCACACACACACACCACACACACACACCACACACACACACACCACACACACACACCACACACACACCACACACACACCACACACACACCACACACCACACACACACACCACACACACACCACACACACACACCACACACACACACACCACACACACACCACACACACACACACACACACACACACCACACACACCACACACACACACCACACACACACCACACACACACACCACACCACACACACCACACACACACACCACACACACACACACACACACCACACACACACCACACACACACCACCACACACACACCACACACACACACACACACCACACACACACACCACACACACACACCACACACCACACACACACACACCACACACACACACCACACACACACCACACACACACACACCACACACACACACACACACACACACCCACACACACACACCACACACACACACACCACACACACACACACCACACACACACACACACACACACACCACACACACCACACACACACACACACACACACACACCACACACACACACACACACACACACACACACACCACACACACACCACACACACCACACACACACCACACACACCACACACACACATACACACACCACACACACACACCACACACACACACCACACACATCACACACACACACCACACCACACACACACACCACACACACACCACACACACACACACACACACACCACACACACACCACACACACACCACACACACACACCACACACACACCACACACCACACACACCACACACACACACCACACACACACCACACACACACACCCGCACAGCACACCACACACACACACCACCACACACACCACACACACACCACACCACACACACACACACACACACCACCACACACACCACACACACACACACACACACACACACACACACCACACCACACACACACACACACCACACACACACCACACACACACACCACACACACACACACCACACACACACACCACACACACACACCACACACACACCACACACACCACACACACACCACACACACACCACACACACCACACACACACACACACATACACCAACACACACACACACACACACACACACACACTCACACACACACACTCACACTCACACACACACACACACACACACACACACACTCACACTCACACTCACACACACACACACACACACACACATCGATACCACAATATGCAGAATAGTTGGCAGACCACCGTTCTTCTATAGCGTCTTAATAGACCCTTACGTTGAACCGATCAGATGTATTTGTGAAATCGACGAAAGCAATGAACTATGGCTGAATCTGTCCAATGCATGTTTCTTGCAGCTTTCACAATGATAATATCATATCAATAGTAGACCATTTACGTCGAAAGCAAAATTGTAGTTCATTGTAGAAGTGATATCCCAGGACTTGAATACGGTGCAGAACAACGCTCGCACATGTTTTCCCAACGATACACACACTTGAGATACCATATAGTTGTTACAGTCTCAAAATCATATTGTTCTTGTATGGTGTTATGAAGATTGCATATTTGAAATACTGTGGGTCTTGTCCTTACCAACAGCATAGCTCTATTAGCATGTGGATCTGTAGAGTGCGTATGTCTTGCCAACTCCTGATAATCTCTATTGCATATCTGTCCTTATCCGAAACATTGCTAGAAGAAAGTTAATTGATAGCACACTTTACTTCTGCTATAGTGGAAGGTGTGTTTAGGTGGTCAAGGGTTGGTAGATCCTCTATGGTGTTGAGAGCATCATCGGCATAGTTTGGTCTCGCCTGAGTAAAGCTCCACACAGTGCTCTACCCATGCATCAATCTGCTATTTCTAGTCAGTGATTTCTCCAGTGAAAGTTGTCAGTGATGCACAACGTTTTATCACCAACCACAGACGTTCTATATCCTTCTAAACATGATACTGATGTTTCTCTAATCACTTAAATTCTGAATGCTAACTATTAAGAGGATCCCATAGTCGTTTTTACTTTGAGGATTGCACATCCGTCCATCTTGTGTCAGCTCATTGAGCGTGTCTCCCGTTTGTTTCCTGTATTTCTATACATCAAGCGCGACAGTGTATGTTTGCCGCAAATTACTCCTGCCTTTTATGACCCACAGTGGCATAATCACTTGCCGCCATTTTCTTAAGTTTCCTTACGTAACCCACACGTTTAACGTCCTGTACAAGTATCGGATGTATCAGTGGCAGCGTCTTCATGTTGCTGTTGAAACTCAAAACACTTTTCATGATCTATGGTGTTGATAATGTAACTTAAGGGGATATATATGTGTTTAGCTGTGTATTTTCTTCTCGCTGGTCTCAACCTAACACATGCAACAACTAAAGCACGATGTTTATCACAATCAGTGCCATGACCCTGATGACGTCATGGCATAGTTAAGACATATCACAGGTCAGAGATTAGAGATTATTGCAGTGTTCATCAAGTGAACACCAGAACCTGACAAGTGGGTACATTTCACACAACGTGAAAACGTTGGGACTAACTTCCAAAGTGACAGAAAGTGGGGTCCGGACAAGGCATTTTACGACATGGTTCCGTTCAGTGCGGACCATGTCCATTTCTAGAGTTGCGGCCAAATCCAGCGCATTATGAGGCATATTCACTCTACAGCGGTAGCGCCATAAAACATCGGTATTCCACCTCCCAGAAGCCATACGCTACTTCCCAGAACGCAAACAGCTCCAAGTCGCATGGGGACTTGAAGTGGACCGAAAATACCGGAAAAATAGCCCTACAACGAGTCAAGAAGAACATACAAATGGTGACAACCACGCATTTCAGCGGTTAATTTGAATCGAAAGACTGTAACGAACTCAAGTGAAATGTAAATAAAAAATTATATGTAATGAGAAATGAAACACGCAGAGTTCAATGTTCAAATAAGTAGGACGAATATTCAGTTAAAGTATATGGAAAAAATAATATCTGGGAACTGTTAAGGAGCGCAAATAAACATTTTAGTTCGCAATAACCAGCTGTGGGAATCACATTTTGAAAGACCGCAGGCGAGTACAGAAAAGTGTTACCTTACCTAATTTGGCAACTATGTTGGATAACTCAGGACAATATGGGAGCTATACTATGAACTGAACAACTGGACAGATCAACGCGAGAACAATGCTCGACACGTCAACTGTGTAGGATCCGAAGTAACAGCTGAGCCCAAACGGAATGGCACGGACATAAATCATGTGATTGTGATAGACTTTGCAAAATAGTAACATTGAAGATTCCTATTAGTTATACATGTGTTATGATAGGCAGGAAGTAGTATATCCGGGATTAGCTTGTTACCAACATCCCACACTCGCGCGTTGGGCCGATTCTCAATCCTAGGGGCTCGAACCGACCCCCGCGAGAGATTTGAGCCTCGGTAATATCATTCTCACTCGGATATATTACTCATAGCCAGTACCAGACCTCCGCGGTATTGTCATTCAGATATATTATTTTGGAATTAAAGATGTGTAAGATATAGGGGTACGCGCCATGAACACGTGTCGGTGGCTACTGTTGGGGACGACGCGACAGTGTGAGCGGCGGTGTAGGGAGGAATACTGCCGGAAGCACAATGCGCGTCTCAAGAAAGGGGAGGCACAGTCGCTTGCACGAGCTGCGTCATCTGGGTGAAAACTACCCTAGCCCTTTGCCGGCCGTGCGGAGCCAACATTAAATACCGCCAACTGCGATACCAGCAGGAGGGTCCGTTCTTCAGTGAATGGAGGCGCCTGAAATGAATAAATATTTAAATTCCAGCAAAAAGCAATTTTCATTTAGAGAGAAGAGGGGTGTTACGGGTACGAGTCCAGCAGTAATCATGGTCACCGTAAAAGTGTTGCAAGAGCAAGCCCGCCAGTATGTGACGCCATACAGCCACCGCCGCAAGTCCGTCTTTACCCAGGAGATAGCTCAGTCGAGAGACGCAGTCCGCGCCACCCAACTTTGTTGAATTGTCGAATAACAGACATGTATCGTGTTGAATATAAGTGTGAAACCGCCGGACGATCCCCAATGTGCCTGGAAGTCCTGGGTAACGTCGGGGTTACATTCTTGGAAAACGCGACTTTAATTGAAACGACGTATAACGAAACACTATGTCCTATATAATTAAATGAAATAAAGTGCACAATATGATATTTATGTTGATGGTTGTTGGTATGTATTGGCTAAATGGAGGTTGGTTTGGGGGGGGGGGGAGCGAGTGGTAGAGCTATTGGGACGTAGAGGCATGACATTCTGCCTCTTTATCTGAGGATGACACTGTAACATCTTCCTGCGTCTTTTCCTGGCTCTTATCTGCTGGAATAAAGAATGTGTTCAATGTCTGCTGCACAGCCTTTTCCCCATTCTTGAAGTAAAGCTCCTTGTGACAGTTTATGGCGCTTGTCACTTATTGCACACTACACTTTGAAGCTCCGTTCTCTGTTCGGGTCATCCTCATTTATTATGTCCATTGCTACATCAATCAATTGAAAGAATGACGTCAAACGTTCAGTTTTCAACATTCGTGGTGGGGCGGGGGGGGGGGGGAGGCATATCCTGGAGAGTATTGGAGAGTATACGGGATTACGAAAAACTTCCTTATCCCCAACGCAAGGAGACCATCTCGAGAATCAGTCCCCAGTGCTGATTGTTACAGTGGCCACAAATTAATTACAGGAACATTGAGAGTAAAGGTAAAGACGTCAAGTATATAACAGGAAACACTAAATATGATCTGGGTACATTAAGAAATGACAAGGAATTAAAAATCACATTCAACATAGAAGTGTAGAACATATCTGATATATTGTCTGTTCTAGAGATCCTATTTCAAGATCTGGATGATCAGTGGGAACTGTTGACGAATTCAATCAGTTTGGCTGCAGAAACAACTATTCCAAAAGTAAAGGTGGGTCGACAGAAACTGTTGACTGATGAAATTTTAATAATGGAAACAAGAAGTCTCAACAACATTAATCCTGCCAAATATGAATAAATTCACAGACAAGTCAGAATATTATGTACGGAGGCAAAGTCAGAGATCACCACAAATGGCGAGTCATGTCCGTCCACGCTTACCGGAATGGCACATGATGGATGGATGGATGTGACAACGATGATATTGCGACACGAATTAAACCGAAGCGACGTATAGCTGGGCATCCCTGTATTATAAATGCGATTATTAAATACGTTTTTTTTAAAATTATTAAATTATGTTATCAGTTGATGTGTGTATTGTGTAATACTTACTTTAAATATGACTAAATAACGGTCTGTAAAGTATAATAGTGCTCTTAATGATACTGCATATAATCATTAATTTGTAATACTTACTATTTATTGGACTACTTATATTCTTTACTGTGCAATACTTACTATTTATGGGACGACAAACCTTAAAATGGAACATTTATTATTTATGGGGCTATATTTGGTCTTTTCATGTAATTCTTAATTTTCATCGGACTACACCTATTCTTTAATATAATACTTATAATGCAATATTATTATATACATATAATGCAATACTTACTCGTTATGGAATTACACGTAGTCTTTAATAGGTAATACGTATTTCTAATGAGACTACATATAATCTGTAATATATAATACTTACTCGTAACGGGAATACAACACTAATGCATTTCTCGAACGCAATCATCGCCGTGATGCAACCGCTCACTCGAGTGAAGGCAAAATGTGGCATTCCTATGAGGTACGTAACCTCCGTACTCTCAAATGGCAAATCTGCATTCACAAACGCTGGGGTTAAAAAGATGCACATCCACACCATATTTATGAGGTTGCACAAATCAGAGATCGATAAACCTGGATATAAATAACGGATATTTAATTATTGTCATACACATATAGGACAAAAATAATCCGATAGCTTATTGCTTATTGGTTATATGAGAGGCACTTATGATATTACATAAAAGTGTAGATAACTTAAATAACGTAATTAACTATATGTCCTTGTCGCGGAACCACTGTAGTGAACGATAAGATAATAAAATAACAGAGACGAATGTATGCACAGCTGCAACTGTTTGTTACTAGTGGAAAAAACATTCACGTCGGATCAAAGGAACCGCCAGTCTTTGAGAATTCCCCTGGAAAAAAGGGAAAAGAGTCGGCCGGTTGTTTGCCCAAGACTCAAGATGAAAGTCAAAGCGCCGCCTTGATTCGGTTGCCACATGTTGTTGACAGGAGAATGACGTCACTAGGACAATCCCGACTGTATGCAAAACAGAATTTGCCCATTGCCAAAGTGGAGATTTGGTCAAGATATGTCACCGACACAATAAAGGCCGCTGTATTGACCGATCCCATTTTTCCCGTCATCCTCGGTTGCCGGTATGTCTTTCTGGGAATGCCCAGGGAGCCAATCCATATGGGAGCAATACAGACTCGCTCTCAGACGAGAACTGATCTAGACTGAAGCAATGGTGACTAACCCACTGCCGGGGGAGTTGCGAACTGCCCAGAGTGAGGATGCAACCTTACGTCCTTGCTACAAGAAGCTGCAGAAAAGTGCTGATCCACTAAAACCGGGGCAGTACTACATGAAGTATAGGATACTCTACAGGAGAGCCGGAAGGGGAGACAACCTACACGGTCAGTTGGTGGTCCCGAAGGCCCACCGTTCCCAACTTCTTCATATGGGGCATACCATCTCATTAGTGGGAATATGGGTATTGCCGCCACCATGCAGCGAATTTCCTGCCATTACTATTGGCCGTGAATGACAGGTGATGTGCGTCAGTATGTGAAGTCATGCCCTGAGTGCCAGAGGGTAGCACCAAAACTACTGGACAGCGCCGGTGGTCTTGGGTAAATGCCCATCATGAACTCTCCTCTCGAGAGGGTAGCCATCGATATCGTGGGTCATCTTCCTAGGACTAAGAAAAGGAACATGTACATACCTCACAATGGTGGATTGCTGTTCGATGTGGGGTGAAGCCATACCATTGCCAACCATTGACTTGAAACGAGTGGCTGATGCACTGATGGAGGCCTTTACAAGATTAGGCTTCCCTGATCAAATTCTAACGGAAAATGGGTCCCAGTTTTGTGGGAGACAAATGGAGGAGGTATTTAGAGTGTTCCACTCTAACCATATACATACCAGCACTTACCACACTCAAGCTAATGGACAAGCTGAGCGTTTCAGCTGCACGTTGATGACAATGCTCCGGAAACTGGCACAGGAAAAACCTGATAGGTGGGATTAATATATCCCAGCAGCGCTTTTCGCCAAACGGAAGGTACCTCATGGCTCAACGGGACTACCACCCGCTACTTTGTTGTTTAGTCGTCCAATCAAGGGACCTTTGGAAGCCATGTTGAGGAGTTGGACTGAGGAGGGAATGTCAGAAGAAGTGATCTCCTCTTAAAAATATGTGGAGGAACTGAAAGAAAAACCTTCAAAAGGGATAGACTCTGGAGACTTCAACACTTGAAAAAGCCAGAAAAAGACATGCGGCTCACTACAACCGTAGGTCTAAAGACAGATCTCTAGAGGTGGGAGACAAAGTTTTGTTGCTACTCCCTACGGGAACCAACAAACTGGAGATAGGTTGGCAAGGACCATTTCCTGTGGAAAGGGTGATATTCCAGAACCAACTATCAGATCCGGATTCCGGGGAAAGTCGACGATTTTCCATATCAATCTCCTGCGGAAGTACGAGGAGGGACCCGGAGACAAAGCAGCCCATCTCATGGCAATAGCAGTTGCAGTGGAGACTGAAGTGGGAACCAACGAGGGCAGGGAATATCCCCTGGTACATCAGGACACCTACATGGATGTGCAGGTGAACCCTGATCTGACTTCCCAGCAGAGGGAAAAGATTATCCAGATTCTCGATTCTCATAAGGAGATACTGACTGATAAACCAGGACGAACGAGGTTGATGGAGTTCTAGATGACCTTGACAACCCAATAGCCTGTTCGCCAAAGGGTTTACCCATTGCCTTTCTCTAAAGAAAAGGCCCTGGAGGAGGAAGTACAGAAACTGCTGGAGGATGACGTGATTGCACAATCCGCATCCCCATACAATGCGGGGGTGGTTTTGTTACGCAAACCAAGTGGAGAACACCGGCTATGTATAGACTATCGACTCTTGAACAGTCATACGCAATTTCAGGTAGAACTGTTGCCGAATCCAACTCAGTTATTCGCTAGGGTCTATAAGGCTAGGTATTTCTCAAAGGTGGATCTGACTCGGGGGTATTATCAAATTCCGGTCAAACCAGAGGTTCGACCACTGCTGGCTTTCAGTACACCCAGTGGACACTACGAATTAAAGGTCATGGCCTTTGGACTCAGTAATGCACATAGTGTGTTTACTCGTATGATGAGGACCTTATTAGATCCCTTACAGGATCCGTCCATTATCTCATTCATGGATGAATAGACTGATTTCCAGTGACAGCTTGGATGACCATCTGCAATCCTTGGAGAAAGTTTTCAATAGGCTCAAGGAAGCAGGGCTTACAGCTCGCCCAACAAGAGCATGATTGGTTACCAGACTCTGGAATTTCTGGGTCACACCATCACTCCAGGACAAATTGTCCTAGAGGAAAAGAACCTAGAAAAAATCAGAAGTGCTTCAGGGCCAAAAACGAAGAAGGATGTGCGATCCTTACTCTCGTTGTGTGTCGCTTACCACAAATTTATCCCGCATTTCACTGAACTGGGAGCTCCATTAACAGAAAACTTGAAAAAGGGATCCCCGGACCACATCGTTTGGACACCGGAGTGTGAGAGTGCCTAGAGTCAGTTGAAGGAGGCGTTGGTCAGCAAACCTGTGTTACAGCTCCCTGACCTTTCCAAACGATTTGTGTTGAGAACGGATGCTAGTGGGATTGGAATTGGGGCAGCCTTGTTACAGGAAGGGAAAGACGATGCTTCGGTTTTGAAACCTGTGGCATACGCAAGCAAGAAACTTCTTCAGGCTGAGAGGAATTATTCGACCGTCGAGAGAGAGTGTTTGTCTCGTCGTAGGGGCCGTGCAGAAATTCCAGCCCCATTTGTATGGAGTTCAGTTTCGGGTCCAGCCGTATCATTAGCCCCTGATGTTCCTGGCTACTTCTCAGAAGCTCAACGCCCGTTTGATGCGGTGGTCGTTGCCACTTCAACCCTATCATTTCACTGTGGCAGTATATACCTGGGAAGGAACATTTTGTAGCGGATTTTCTGTCCAGACACCCAGCTCCTGAAGAAGAGGAATAAATCATCTGGAACGAGCTTACAGTGGAAAAGAGTGAGATGGACTACTCTCTTAATAGGGGGCCTATGTCGCGGAAAAACTGTAATGAACGATAAGATGATAAAATAACAGAGACAAATGTATGCACAGCTGCAATTGTTTGTTACTATTGGAAAAAAACATTCACGTCGGATTAAAGGAACCGCCAGTCTTTGAGAATTCCCCGGAAAAAAAGGGAAAAGAGTCGGCCGATTGTTTGCCCAAGACTCAAGATGATAGACAAAGCGCCGCCTTGATTCGGTTGCCACATGTTGTTGACAGGAGAATGACGTCACTAGGACAATCCCGACTGTATGCAAAACATAATTTGTACCGCTAGTTTGAACAAGGGAGTTGACCTAGGTTGAAGTGTTGTGACTAGTTCTGTTTTATTATTGAAAAGAATCTAGCGTGTTCGGTATCAATTAACGTTGAGGAACATGTGTCTTTCATGGCAAGGTTTGGGATTCGATTCAGTATTGAGCTAGGATTTCATAAGGTATTTACAAATAGTATTTAGATGTCAATAATGTAGAATAGTCAAGTGATGGCTAGAGTTTAGGACTTGAACATAGTGTTGTTGCTTTGTGGTTAGGTATTCAAAGAGTGTCGGCGACAGTAGGCAATCATATTGTTAAAACTAATTAGTGTGAGTTGTCAGTTAGCTCAGCTGGTTGGGAATAGTGAAGTGGGATGATATTTAGAGAGATTGAGGATGGTTGGGGGATAGGGGAAATGTCCAATGGTGGGATCTTCCAGTGGGGGTCTACTGGGGTTCTGCACTTTAAACTTTGGTCTTTCTTGTCTTACCCTAATTCAAACCGATATGATGAGCTCCTCTGCCCCATGACAGAGTTTAGTTCACTGTCATATATCTGAGTGAGGCCGTCGGCCTACACTCATCTAATAGGAGTCAGTGTCCGGTTGCTCTCACCGGTGTGTTCTCTCTCTTTCACAAGGTTCCCTCAGGTTGCAAAGAAAAAAAGCTGAAACATCACTGTTAAAAGTATGGATGATTCAGTGAAGGACGTTACATTCAGCGGCTTTTACATTAAGCCCATGATCAGGAGGGTCTTAAAGAACATGGCTCTGTTGAGCAGAAACATATAGTTATCTAGGAACGTTTTCTTTGTGATAGAGTTCACTATGATTACGGGAAGTCATTTTTCATACCACATGTACTATGAACACTACGGGTTTTAGAAGGAACACTGAACATAGCATATTTCCTAAAATAGTAGATTCCTGTGGAATTGTAATCTTTACTTTGCGATCATGAAAACTTTAGGACAATTAGTAATAAACAATTGTGTTACAGTGTTACATATTTTCACGATACAAGGATTGGTAAAAACAATAGAACTGTAGGGGCAGTTAGTAACTGTGTGTGTGATCGATTCAGGATCAGTATCGGACTATATCCGTGATTGGTGACCAGGTATCTGGGTTATCAAAAAGCTACCGGAGGAAGTCAACATCTAGCAGGAGGGACACATCGTTTGGTGAGGTTATCGTGTGCTGACCTATGATGATGTTATGTGATCCTTACAAGGATGATCAAACTTTGCTCTTGAGTTTTTCGGTCTGATTCTGCAGACACACTAGAGTATACGACATACATTCTACACATACACTTCTCACATACATACACTTTTCTTCATTAAATTAATATGTTATTTAATTTTTGGAAGCTAGAGTTGTTTAGTATGTTGTTTTGGGGAAGTGTGAGAGGGCGCATCATCCAGTAGTGAGAGAGAGAGAGAGAGAGAGAGAGAGAGAGAGAGAGAGAGAGAGAGAGAGAGAGAGAGAGAGAGAGAGAGAGAGAAAGAAAGAGAAAGAGGTATCCATTGACTGACGGAGTGTGGTGGACGGAATCTGGTGGATTCTCCAGAATAATGATATGGGGTTAAAAATAATGTGGGTGTTGATTCCCCTCACTCCAGGGACGACACAATAAAAGGTATCCACGTGAGTCCTATTCTTCTATATTAATAATCAAAACTGGGTGGTTAGTTAGTTAGTTAGTCGACAGATCATACTCATTGGACATCGAACAATTCAGTCCACAAGTGCTCGGATCCCCTCCTCAGCAAATCCCGCAGCATGTAGCGGCTACGACACCATTCTTCGTTGGTTTATTAATTTTCTTTGGCTTCCTGCGAGGTGTTCTTTTTTGGCCACATCTCTTTGAATTTGCTGTTCTCGCACCCTGACCATGGTAATAACATCGTTACGAAAATGGAGGCAATAGATATGTGATGTTTAAGCATTTATTTTGGAAAGACAAGACAAGAGATATTATAAAATAAGGTATGCATGTGTTATAAGAACACCCATCAAAACTATCAGCAAGTGACAAATTAAATTGCTGTCGCCATTTCAACAGAAAAGGTGGGGTACACAAAAAAGCATCATGGACATAGCATGGACAAAGCAGACATAGAAAGTATGAATGTGCAGGCGAAGAGGACATGGCAAGGGTTAGACAAATGATTCGACGGGCGTTGATGAATGCGGCGTTTTGCAATGGTTCTGCTACATCATAATAGTCATGAAGACTAAAAGCCATAACCGATTTCTAAAAACAATGAGGTATAAAATGTCGAAGACAACTAGTTCAAACCAAGATATAAATAGAAACTGGAAGACATCACCGAGAGATGAGGTAATAGCAGTCTGTCAGTATACTTTGACAGCCAGAACATTGACAGTTGGGTATTATTTGTTTTCCTTTTCTGCTAACTTTGAACTTAGCTTAGTCCACACGAATGCTACTACTGCTCGCAGCTGCTACTACGATTCGTAGGATTCGGTGCACTGGACTGATTTTAACGTGAATGTTAATTTTACCTATTACCAATAACCCCGACCATAAAGCTAACTTACACAAACTTCCAAGGTACGTGTATTCGTAATTTACGTCATCTAGTGAAGGACTAGAAGTTAACATTTAAGTACAGATGACTCGTGTCTGGAATGAATCCACTTTGGCGCGGTCATGTCAGTCATGTTAACTGGTTGACAAACTCGTCTTAAAGTGATTATCAAGTGTAGTTAAAGAACAATAACATTATGTATGTATCCTACCTAGCAGAGAGATGTTGATTGTGTCTTTAAAACCTTGTTTCACAAAACACATAATATTGAGAGTGTTTGTGACGATGCCAAAAATGTTAATTAACTGACATAGCACAGTAAACAAGATGTAAGTACATATGTCAACTACTGCCTCATTTATTACTAAACTTGTTGGAGATTCGTCTTGATTCGACAAGCTATCTGACTGAAACATCTTATCATTCATATAGTACCTATTGTACGCTAACTTTATGTGTTAACTAGGAATGAAAGTAAAATCTAAGTTGCAATGCATGCGAACATTAAATAGTGTTGCTTTAAAGCTTACACTAGCTCATTTTTAGTTATGTGTGTAATAAATTATTATGCTTCATGTGAGCAAATTCAATTACAAGCAAATGGTGT
The DNA here is from genome assembly GCA_014155875.1 of Cepaea nemoralis. NCBI lineage: Eukaryota > Metazoa > Mollusca > Gastropoda > Stylommatophora > Helicidae > Cepaea > Cepaea nemoralis. The sequence continues at coordinate 22,883 of JACEFZ010022187.1, forward strand.
GTGTTCATTACACTTAGATATCATTGGAAAAGTTGCTGTTGTATATAATTTAAAACATAAGATAATAGTAAACTATGACACCCGACATATTGAATTTTCAGGTCGAAGTATTCATATGTCAGGGGTGTCCTCCAAGTGTATACTACGTAATAATATACCGTGCTACTGTGAATGACACCAGATGCGAACGGTTGCCATTACATCTAGCTTAACTGTCTCTAGTGCAACTGCCATTTGCAGAGACGAATTGAATCTGCACTGCAATGTACCCATCATAATATATTATTTATTGTCACTATAATGCAATATATTTTGTGGTATGCGTGTTAAACGCAAATACCCACATTTAGTATGTGAGCGATATGTTGATGTCAGTTGTGTCTCTTGTGGAAAAATTACAACCTCCACCCCAACCACCGAGTTTCTTACCCCCATGTACAAGTTCCTGGTGCACCGATTATATCGCTAGATGAGAGTTGTAATGACACATAGCGGTTATAAATCGGTTGGTTGTTGAATACTGTTTAAAAATGCGAACGTTATTTCAAACACGCTTGCAAGTCGACATTGTGGTCAAGGGTAGTTATAAAAATTCTCTAGGCTGTCATATCGCATAGTAAACAAAATTACAGACCCACATTGGTGTCAAGACATGTCTGTGGTTATAGTATATATATATATATATATATATATATATATATATATATATATATATATATATATATATATATATATATATATATATATATATATATATATATATTAGATGTAACATAGTAGGATGAAGATGAATATGCGCGTTTGTTATACACGGCCAAGGCATGATAATGGCCAATGTGGCGTACTTGTCTGTACACACAGGGCGAAATTGCGAAGATTTTAGAAATGCTTAATGAATATAATACAAGACTGATGGGAAGAGAGCAAGAGCGAGAGATAGGGATAAATACCTTTATGGTGTGGCAGCATGGCTTGGTGGGGACAAGAACACAGATTAGAAATTATGGTGACCATATGAGATGGCGGACCATGACCGCCTACGAACTTAGGCATGACACTGGATGATAATGCTGTAGTACACTATAGTAGGAGAGATAGAAATCTACAAGTACGGTATAATATATCAGGGGATTATAATGCCCTTTTGGAACAGTGTTTGCATGATTGTTTGTTTTGTACATCAGTCGTTGTGTTTTAGTAGGGTGGTGGATGAAAATAAAGTTACCTTTTATTGATTCTGTGTCCCTTCGGTATTTTTTTTTTTTTTTTTTTTTTTTAAATTGTGTTTTTGTGTGCTCTATACCTCACATCGTATTAATTTTTATCCGGCTTCTGAAAGATGATCTGAATTTCTCGTCAACACACGCATGGTCGATTTGGCTTTCCCTTTTATAGTTTAGTTATATCCATATTGATTTGTGGATTTATTTATTAGGAAAATCCCGTCCCCGTATGTCATTTTAATTCATTGAGCAAAATATGTTTATTATTTTCCTTTGTCATATAGTCTATGTTTCCCCATGATCTCTTAACAACTCATATTAACCGATCCTTTCTTAGCATTTAGGTGATCGATCGCACTTGTTTGATATTTACATTTATTTGATTACCTATTGTGATTTGCTGTGTTCACATAACATTTCTCCTCAGCTGATTCGCCTGCTTCATTTGTTTGCGATTAAGTGTGGGTCATACAAGTGTATACACCAACAACAGACAGCAATGATGGCAGCATCGATGAATATTATTATGCTTTAGAGAATGCCTTCAAGAAATGCAAGCATTCATAATTAAATATTACAAATAAGTCACTTTAATGCTTGAGTTGGACATCAAGCTGGATGCATAGTGGCAATATGGGCTAGGGGAACAAAATGAAAGAGGTTGCAGACTTCTACAGTGTTGCAAAGATAATGATATGATTATTGGAAACACCTAGTATCCACATCCCCAAGAAGACTATGAACATGGTGGAGTCCTGGCCATAATATTAGAAATAAGATTGATTAAATTCTCATCAGCAAACGATTTTGAAATGCCTGAAAAGTCTCAAAAACTGTACCAAGCGCAGACTGCTACAGCGACCAAAAAAAAGAAAAAAAATTTAAAAAAC
>JACEFZ010022188.1:0-17737 GCA_014155875.1 Cepaea nemoralis
TTTTTGTTTTCCCCCGTTTTTGGGCTGTTTTTTTGAAAGGCTTGTCGCCACAACGCCCTTTGTTTTCCGTTATGTTGGTGTGTAAAGCTGCCTTAGTTAACATTTCCACGGCTGTACCGCAGTTTAGCTACTTTTATTCAAAGTGAACAAGAAAGCTACTATTTAGGATCTGAACCCCCACGTGAAAACCATTTGTTGGAATTGGTCGCCTTGACCTGGAGTATGGAAAACCCAACTTGATGACACACCTGAAACACGATCGTCGTCTAATCTAACCCCACTGACCACCATTGTTACCTGCTCGAGGCCTTTCAGGGCTTTCCCATGGCAACCTGTTAGGCACTCGGTGAAAATGTCAATACTGTATGAACACCCTCACTGAAACATCAGGACCTCCACCCCCACTGTCCTACGTACAAAACATCCTCACGGACACCTCATAACCTCCACCCGCACCGTCCTACTTAAGACGCAGGGCGCATTCATTGTCACGTGAGACTACTCGGATTACTAAGGCAGAATTTTATACGGTGTTACTGCAACATTGGACATCCAGTGAATATATCCGCATATATCAAATACCATATCTCGCCATCCTCCCAGCGAGGAGCAAAATTGTTCCCATAAGAACAAAATGTAGTGTATGTATAAACACAACGGTCTTCAGAGGATTGGAAAAAAGGAATAGTGCGTAAAGTTCGCATTTCCAGTAATGTTTACAAATACGTTCAGTCAGCTTTTCGGTAGTTAAACCCATTTAATTTATGTAAGTAAGAGGCGTACTGCTAAGTGGATTTTTATGTATTTTTCAATTTGTGATCGGTTTTCGTGTGTTTCTTTATCGAAATTTGGAATTGTGATACTTGGTGAGTGTTATTTTCAATATAAGAAATTGTTATATTCTGCGTGCAGCCGTTTTTAATTGTAAATGCCGAATTTGGGGATACTGTGTATGCTATAAGTAGATATGTTACTATAATGATTCTGTTCTAGCTAATTGTTGTTTGCTTCAAGTACTTATATACGCACGTTCAATAATCATTATGTTCTAGTTATATATTATGTTCTAGGTACTAATACAGACATATATTTTAATAATCAGTCTGTACTAGCTATTTACTGTGTATGTTATAAGTATACAGAAATGTTATCTTCTAGTTATTTACTTTGTGGGTTCTTATATACTTATTAAGACAGTTTCTTCTTCTTCTTCTGCGTTCATCCGGAGTTTGTTTTTTTTTTCGGACGTGCTTGCGTTGTGCCTGTTTACAGCAGAGTTGCGTTCTTGCACCGTTTGGCCGACACATCCTACTTCGCGGGCATTTGTTGATCGGGTTAACCTTCCCGGGGAGACAGTTTCGATTATTCCGCTCTAGCTAATTACTGTGTGTTCTAGGTACTAATACAGACATTTCCTGTAATCAACCAGTTCATATTATCTACTTATACGTTCTCAATACTTAAACTAGGTAATTACTGTGTATGTTCTAAGTAACCCCTTTATTTCTAGTTACTTAACTTTGCTGGAACGCAAATTATTCCTCCCCACGACGCTTGACGGCAGAAGTGGAAGATGATGATGATGATGATTCAACGTACCTCTACAAACATGTTATGTAAGCATTCTGTTCTTGAAACTGGTTCACCTATCGGCCCCTGATAGTTTTAACTTATCCTGTCCCAAACAGTTTATGTGAACTCCTGACTCACATACTTATTAAAGTAACCGTTTTCTGGGACCGAAAGAGTTAATTGTAGTATATCTTATTCTGCGTTCATCTGGAGCGTTTTTCGGACGTGATTGCGTTGTGCCTGTTTACAGCAGAGTTGCGTTCTTGCGCCGTTAGGCCGACACATCCGACTTCTACGGGCATTTGTTGACCGGGTTAACCTTCCCGGGAGTTTCTTAGGATGTTTGACTCTCACTGTTGTGGTGTTATTCCCCCATCCCAGCTGGCCCATTTAGAGCAGCCGAAGACATCCCGGTCAGCCCTCAAAGGCCATCCAAGTAGGTTTCCATACTTGCAGAGCCGACACATAGCGCTCTGGTACTGGGCTCACCCAAGGAATCGTCACGTCTTCCACATGGCTGATTAGCCTCACTTCCGTATATTGGGCCTTCCGTTTACCACAGGCTGTTCCCCCGGAAACCAGAAGAATGCAGTCTGCAGATGACATCCACACAGTGAGCTTTCGATTCGGACTTTCAATTTAATGGATTTGCTATCCAAGCAATATTCTATTTCATGCCACTGGAATGTTCCCCCCCCCCCCCCCCCCCACCTTTGATGACGCCCACACAATGAGCTTTTGATTCGGACTTTCCACGCACTGGATTTGCTAGCCAAGCAATATTACATTTCATGCCTCAGACACTTTTGCTACCGACATACATGTGATATGAGTGTGGCAGTCTGTCTAAGTACTTCTTCAGTGTAGTGTATAAAGTGTGGAGTATTTGGTACAGAATCAGTTGAGATATGTTAATAACACATTTACCATTTGTTTCCTTTGTAATTTGTAATCCTGCATACCGCATTAAAACACATCTGTGGGCAATTTGGCAGCAGACTGCATTGCATTGGTTTTCTTACAAAGGTATATGTGCCGGCCGTTCAGAAATAAATGCAAACTACTGAATGTAAATTTACAGAAATCACACGCAGCCCAAAAATGCCGGGATTGACTGCGGCGCCCTGTACAGCAGTGTTTCTCAACCGGTGGGGAATTCCCCCCAGGGAGGAATTTTAGGGTTTCCAGAGGAGGAATTAAGATTATTTCAAGATCGCGTTAATACAAGAACCGATTACTTGATCTTGTTTTTCCCTGCATACTTTACGCTTCTGTACGTCCCACCCTTCTAAAATTCATTTTATAAAGTAAGTAGACCCACAAATCACGTTTTATGTGTACGTCTAGACTTGTTTTAGTATATGCTATTAAATTTAGCTTCCATTATTATGTATACTGTGTAGGGGCGGGGTTGGGGGATTTTTAGGTAGGAAATTCGAAAGGGGGGGGGGGGGAGAATGACGTTCTGACAATATGCTAAAAGGGGGGGGGGGGGCACAGGCCAAAAAAGGTTGAGAATCACTGCTGTACAGGATATGCAACTAACTTACTTATTTCCTGCTCTAAACTGTCAATTGTTTATTATCAACTACGTCTACTACAGCTGCCAGATGGGGGTTATAGATCATTTCACAATCACTAAATAAAACAACACATCATAATTTGATGTTATAACACCACTGTCTGAAAAAGGCTAATGAAACGAGAACCGTATATTATATGTTATACAATAATAAGAAAGAGACAAACAGATTTCTTTGGTCATGTGATGAGAAGAAAGGCACTGGAGAAATTCGCGACAGTCGGAAAGATCAAGGGGAAGAGAGGCAGAGGGAGACCAATAGAAATTATGCTGGATGGACTGAGACGCTGGGATTGAAGAACATCATCAACAGAGTTGATCCAGAACACCAAAGACGGAGATCTGTTTAGAGATTTGAACGCCTACTCCAAATGGCAGGGCACTTGACGGTGATAATGATGATGATGATGATGATAGTTAGTTAGTTAGTTAGTCGCAGTTCCAATTTCACAGCAACGGGTCGTCCCCATTATGCTCCGTTCCTGTGCCAGTGAATATCACACAAAATGCTCCCCACTGCCCAATGTGAAAAGTGGAAAAAACAGGAGTCTCGACAAACAACAGCTCGCACAGATATACTGTGCATAGTGCCGCCGCCAGAATGTCAACACAATAGTCCCCCACAAAACACCCAGTTCATTTCTGGTGGACTCGGCAGTCATTTTCCCATATGGATGTTTCCTAGATGTTCATCCATAGTCCACGAAATACAGTTCATCGTCGATGGTAGTGGCAGTCAGCCAGAAGCCCAGCAGCCACGCATTTTTGCATAAGGCAAAAACCGGTCAACTCTAGGACATAGCCATCTGCCATCGCTCCGAAAATGCAGTCACGTTCCAAAAAACCTCGGGCAGATTCAAAAGCATTTCACACGAAATTCACAGCTCACAGTGTCGCGCCACGCACTCACTCAGTAGCAGGGCGACGGAACCATAGCCTCCTTAGTCGCCTCTTAGGACATGCGTGGTAGGCTGCAGTGTTGCTATTCTTTGCTTCCCTTATGGGCCCCGGCATCACACGGGATGATGAATGATGATGATGATGATGATGATGATGATGATATAAAACCACAGATTACCTCTTCTCCTTGCCAGCAGACACTTTGGTCTTTCACCTCTCACTCTCTTCTGCCTGTTCTTTCTTTCCTCAGCTTTCAGCCTAGTCTCTTGGTGTCTAGCAGTCCATGCCGTGCCAGTCTATATTTAGATTAAGATGTCTTGACCTTGTTCAAAGTGTCATAAATCAAGGCAAATTCAGTAGCTCGACATCCACACATCATTTGCCTTGAGTCCAAGACAATAGATAACGTTATCTGCGACTTTGCACATCTTTGCAAGCTGTTCCCTGATGTCCACGTTTTGATATATTCATTGTGAGATATCCAGAACGCAATTCTGCGAGAATACCCAAGCAGGATTAATCCAAAACCGTGAACACGCCCTACAAATATGGCACTCCATTCTACAACACGTCCTACAAATATCGCCCGCTATTCTACAACACGTCCTACAAATATCGCCCTCCATTCTACAACACGTCCTACAATTATCGCCCGCTATTCTACAACACGTCCTACAAATATCGCCCTCCATTCTACAACACGTCCTACAAATATCGCCCTCTATTCTACAACACGTCCTACAAATATCGCCCGCTATTCTACAACACGTCCTACAAATATCGCCCGCTATTCTACAACACGTCCTACAAATATCGCCCGCTATTCTACAACACGTCCTACAAATATCGCCCGCTATTCTACAACACGTCCTACAAATATCGCCCGCTATTCTACAACACGTCCTACAAATATCGCCCTCCATTCTACAACACGTCCTACAAATATCGCCCTCCATTCTACAACACGTCCTACAAATATCGCCCTCCATTCTACAACACGTCCTACAAATCATCGCCCGCTATTCCTACAACAAGTCCTACAAATATCGCCCGCTCCATTCTTACAACACGTCCTAACAAATATCGCCCTCATTCTACAACACTGTCCTACAAATATCGCCCGCTATTCTACACCACAATCCTACAAATATCGCCCGCTACTCTTACAACACAGTTCCTACAAATATCGCCCGCTATTCTACAACACGTCCTACAATATCGCCCTCATTCTACAACAACGTCCTACCAATATCGCCCTCCATTCTACAAACAACCTACAAATATCGCCCTCCATTCCTACAACACAACCTACACATATCGCCCTCCATTCTTACAACACGTCCTACAAATATCGCCCGCTATTCCTACAACACGTCCTACAAATATCGCCCGCTCCATTCTACAACCACGTCCTACAAATATCGCCCTCCATTCTACAACATGTCCTACAAATATCACCCGCTATTCTACAACACAACCTACAAATATCGCCCGCTATTACTACAACACGTCCTACAAATATCGCCCGCTATTCTACAACACGTCCTACAAATATCGCCCTCCATTCTACAACACGTCCTACAAATATCGCCCTCCATTCTACAACACGTCCTACAAATATCGCCCTCCATTCTACAACACGTCCTACAAATATCGCCCGCTATTCTACAACACGTCCTACAAATATCGCCCGCTATTCTACAACACGTCCTACAAATATCGCCCGCTATTCTACAACACGTCCTACAAATATCGCCCGCTATTCTACACCACGTCCTACAAATATCGCCCGCTATTCTACAACACGTCCTACAAATATCGCCCGCTATTCTACAACACGTCCTACAAATATCGCCCGCTATTCTACAACACGTCCTACAAATATCGCCCTCCATTCTACAACACGTCCTACAAATATCGCCCTCCATCCTACAACACAACCTACACATATCGCCCTCCATTCTTCAACACGTCCTACAAATATCGCCCGCTATCCTACAACACGTCCTACAAATATCGCCCTCCATTCTTCAACACGTCCAACAAATATCGCCCTCCATTCTACAACATGTCCTACAAATATCACCCGATATCATACAACACAACCTACAAATATCGCCCGCTATACTACAACACATCCTACAAATATCGCCCGCTATTCTACAACACGTCCTACAAATATCGCCCTCCATTCTACAACACAACCTACAAATATCGCCCTCCATTCTACAACACAACCTACAAATATCGCCCTCCATTCTACAACACAACCTACAAATATCGCCCTCCATTCTACAACACGTCCTACAAATATCGCCCTCTATTCTACAACACGTCCTACAAATATCACCCGCTATTCTACAACACGTCCTACAAATATCGCCCTCCATTCTACAACACATCCTACAAATAACACCCGCTATTTTACAACACAACCTACAAATATCACCCGCTATTCTACAACACGTCCTACAAATATCGCCCGCTATTCTACAACACGTCCTACAAATATCGCCCGCTATTTTACAACACAACCTACAAATATCGCCACTCCATTCTACAACACGTCCTACAAATATCGCCCCCTCCATTCTACAACACGTCCTACAATATCGCCCGCTATTCTCAACACGTCCTACAAATATCCGCCCTCTATTCTACAACACGTCCTACAAATATCGCCCGCTATTCTACAACACGTCCTACAAATATCGCCCGCTATTCTACACCTTCCCACAAATTCCCTTACAACACGTCCCTACAAATATCGCCCCGCTATTCTACAACACGATCCCTACAAATATCGCCCGCTATTCTACAAACACGTGCGCTACAAAGAATCGCCCGTCACATTACTACAACACGTCCTACAAATATCGCCCTCCATCCTACAACACAACCTACACATATCGCCCTCCATTCTTCAACACGTCCCTACAAATATCGCCCGCTATCCTACAACACGTCCTACAATATCGCCCTCCATTCTCAACACGTCCAACAATATCGCCCTCCATTCTACAACATGTCCTACAAAATATCACCCGACTATCATACACCACAACCTACAAATATCGCCCGCTATTCTACATCACGTCCTAAAAATATCAGCCCTCCATTCTACAACACACTCCTACACATATCGCCCTCCATTCTACAACACGTCCTACAAATATCGCCCTCCATTCTACAACACATCCTACAAATATCGCCCTCCATTCTACAACACAACCTACAAATATCGCCCGCTATCCTACAACACGTCCTACAAATATCACCCTCCATTCTACAACACTTCCTACAAAATATCGCCCTCTATTCTACAACACATCCTACCAAATATCGCCCTCCATTCTACAACACGTAATACAAATATCGCCCGCTATTCTACAACACGTCCTACAAATATCGCCCTCCATTCTACAACACAACCTACAAATATCGCCCTCCATTCTACAACACAACCTACAAATATCGCCCTCCATTCTACAACACAACCACAAATATCGCCCTCCATTCTACAAAACAACCTACAAATATCGCCCTCTCTCTACAACACAACCTACAAATATCGCCCTCTATTCTTCAACACGTCTACAAATATCGCCCTCCATTCTACAACACGTCCTACAAAAATCGCCCCCATTCTAAAAACTCCTACAAATATCGCCCCCTTCTACAACACCCTACAAATATCGCCCGCTATCCCACAAACGTCCTACAATATCCCCCCCATTCTACAACCGTCCTACAAATATCGGCCCTATTCTACAACACGCCACAAATATCGCCCTCCATTCTACAACACGTCCCAAATATCGCCCCCATTTTACAACACCCTACAAATATCGCCCTCCATTCTCAAACTCTACAAATATCGCCCGCTATTTTACAAAACGTCCTACAAATATCGCCCCTTTCTACACACGTCCAAAAATATCCCCTCCATTCTACAACACACCCTACAAATATCGCCCCCATTCTACAACACCCTACAAAATCGCCCCATTCTACAAAACTCCTACAAAAATCGCCCTCCATTCTACAACACAACCTACAAAAATCGCCCCCATCCCACAACACCCTACAAATACCCCCCATTCTACAACACCTACAAATATCGCCCTGCTATTCTTACAACACATCCTACAAATATCGCCCTCCATTCTACAACACGTCCTACAAATATCGCCTCCATTCTACAACACAACCTACAACATATCGCCCTCCATTCTACAACACGTCCTACAAATATCGCCCTCCTATCCTAAACACATCCTACAAATATCGCCCTCCATTCTTACAACACGTACCACAAATATCGCCCTCCATTCTACAAACACGTCCTACAAATATCACCCGCTATTCTACAACACACCTACAAATATCGCCCGCTATTCTACAACACGTCCTACAAATATCGCCCGCTATTCTACAACACGTCCTACAAATATCGCCCTCCATTCTACAACACGTCCTACAAATATCGCCCCTCCATTCTACAACACAACCTACAAATATCGCCCTCCATTCTACAACATGTCTACAAATATCACCTCCATTTCTACAACACACCTACAAATATCGCCCGCTATTCTACAACACGTCCTACAAATATCGCCCCCATCCCACAACACCCTACAAATATCGCCTCCATTCTTAAAACCCACAAATATCGCCCCCATTCTAAAATTTCCCACAAAAAAACCCCTTCATCAAAAACCCCAAATATCGCCCGCTATCTACAACACTCCCACAAATTCCCCCATTTACAACACCCTACAAATATCGCCCTCCATTCTAAACACCCTACAAATATCGCCCCCATTCTACAACACAACCCCACAAATATCGCCCTCCATTCTACAACACAACCCACAAATATCGCCCCCATTCTACAACCGTCCTACAAATATCCCCCCATTCTACAACACGTCCTACAAATATCGCCTCCATTCTACAAAACACCACAAATTCCCCCATTTTACAACACCCTACAAAAATCCCCCCATTCTAAACACGTCCTACAAATATCCCCTCATTCTACAAAACGTCCTACAAATATCGCCCCTATTCTACAACACGTCCTACAAATATCGCCCGCTATTCTACAACACGTCCTACAAATATCGCCCGCTATTCTACAACACGTCCTACAAATATCGCCCTCCATTCTACAAACACGTCCTACAAATATCGCCCTCCATTCTACAACACAACCTACACATATCGCCCTCCATTCTTCAACACGTCCTACAAATATCGCCCGCTATCCTACAACACGTCCTACAAATATCGCCCTCCATTCTTCAACACGTCCAACAAATATCGCCCTCCATTCTACAACATGTCCTACAAATATCACCCGATATCATACAAACACAACCTACAAATATCGCCCGCTATACTACAACACATCCTACAAATATCGCCCGCTATTCTACAACACGTTCCTACAAATATCGCCTCCATTCTACAACACAACCTACAAATATCGCCCTCCATTCTACAAACACAACCTACAAATATCGCCCCTCCATTCTACAACACGTTCTACAAATATCGCCCTCCATTCTACAAACACGTCCTACAAATATCGCCCGCTATTCTACATCACGTCCTACAAATATCACCCTCCATTTTACAACACACCCTACAAATATCGCCCTCCATTCTACAACACGTCCTACAAATATCGCCCTCCATTCTACAACACATCCTACAAATATCGCCCTCCATTCTACAACACAACCTACAAATATCGCCCGCTATCCTACAACACGTCCTACAAATATCACCCTCCATTCTACAACACGTCCTACAAATATCGGCCTCTATTCTACAACACGAACCACAAATATCGCCCTCCATTCTACAACACGTCCTACAAATATCGCCCTCCATTCTACAACACGTCCTACAAATATCGCCCTCCATTCTACAACACGTCCTACAAATATCGCCCGCTATTCTACAACACGTCCTACAAATATCGCCCGCTATTCTACATCACGTCCTAAAAATATCACCCTCCATTCTACAACACACCCTACACATATCGCCCTCCATTCTACAACACGTCCTACAAATATCGCCCTCCATTCTACAACACATCCTACAAATATCGCCCTCCATTCTACAACACAACCTACAAATATCGCCCGCTATCCTACAACACGTCCTACAAATATCACCCTCCATTCTACAACACGTCCTACAAATATCGCCCTCTATTCTACAACACATCCTACAAATATCGCCCTCCATTCTACAACACGTAATACAAATATCGCCCGCTATTCTACAACACGTCCTACAAATATCGCCCTCCATTCTACAACACAACCTACAAATATCGCCCTCCATTCTACAACACAACCTACAAATATCGCCCTCCATTCTACAACACAACCACAAATATCGCCCTCCATTCTACAAAACAACCTACAAATATCGCCCTCTCTTCTACAACACAACCTACAAATATCGCCCTCTATTCTTCAACACGTCCTACAAATATCGCCCTCCATTCTACAACACGTCCTACAAATATCGCCCTCCATTCTACAACACGTCCTACAAATATCGCCCGCTATTCTACAACACGTCCTACAAATATCGCCCGCTATTCTACAACACGTCCTACAAATATCGCCCGCTATTCTACAACACGTCCTACAAATATCGCCCGCTATTCTACAACACGTCCTACAAATATCGCCCTCCATTCTACAACACGTCCTACAAATATCGCCCTCCATCATACAACACAACCTACACATATCGCCCTCCATTCTTCAACACGTCCTACAAATATCGCCCGCTATCCTACAACACGTCCTACAAATATCGCCCTCCATTCTTCAACACGTCCACAAATATCGCCCTCCATTCTATAACATGTCCTACAAATATCACCCGCTATCATACAACACAACCTACAAATATCGCCCGCTATACTACAACACATCCTACAAATATCGCCCGCTATTCTACAACACGTCCTACAAATATCGCCCTCCATTCTACAACACAACCTACAAATATCGCCCTCCATTCTACAACACAACCTACAAATATCGCCCTCCATTCTACAACACAACCTACAAATATCGCCCTCCATTCTACAACACGTCCTACAAATATCTCCCGCTATTCTACAACACGTCCTACAAATATCGCCCTCCATTCTACAACACATCCTACAAATATCACCCGCAATTTTACAACACAACCTACAAATATCACCCGCTATTCTATAACACGTCCTACAAATATCACCCTCTATTCTACAACACGTCCTACAAATATCGCCCGCTATTCTACAACACGTCCTACAAATATCGCCCGCTATTCTACAACACGTCCTACAAATATCGCCCGCTATTCTACAACACGTCCTACAAATATCGCCCTCCATTCTACAACACGTCCTACAAATATCGCCCTCCATTCTACAACACAACCTACACATATCGCCCTCCATTCTTCAACACGTCCTACAAATATCGCCCGCTATCCTACAACACGTCCTACAAATATCGCCCTCCATTCTTCAACACGTCCAACAAATATCGCCCTCCATTCTACAACATGTCCTACAAATATCACCCGATATCATACAACACAACCTACAAATATCGCCCGCTATACTACAACACATCCTACAAATATCGCCCGCTATTCTACAACACGTCCTACAAATATCGCCCTCCATTCTACAACACAACCTACAAATATCGCCCTCCATTCTACAACACAACCTACAAATATCGCCCTCCATTCTACAACACATCCTACAAATAACACCCGCTATTTTACAACACAACCTACAAATATCACCCGCTATTCTACAACACGTCCTACAAATATCACCCGCTATTCTACACCACGTCCTACAAATATCGCCCGCTATTCTACAACACGTCCTACAAATATCGCCCGCTATTTTACAACACAACCTACAAATATCGCACTCCATTCTACAACACGTTCTACAAATATCGCCCTCCATTCTACAACACGTCCTACAAATATCGCCCGCTATTCTACATCACGTCCTACAAATATCACCCTCCATTTTACAACACACCCTACAAATATCGCCCTCCATTCTACAACACGTCCTACAAATATCGCCCTCCATTCTACAACACATCCTACAAATATCGCCCTCCATTCTACAACACAACCTACAAATATCGCCCGCTATCCTACAACACGTCCTACAAATATCACCCTCCATTCTACAACACGTCCTACAAATATCGGCCTCTATTCTACAACACGAACCACAAATATCGCCCTCCATTCTACAACACGTCCTACAAATATCGCCCTCCATTCTACAACACGTCCTACAAATATCGCCCTCCATTCTACAACACGTCTACAAATATCGCCCGCTATTCTTACAACACGTCCTACAATATCGCCCGCTATTTTCAACACGTCCTACAAATATCGCCCGCTATTCTACAACACGTCCTACAAATATCGCCCGCTATTCTACACCACGTCCTACAAATATCGCCCGCTATTCTACAACACGTCCTACAAATATCGCCCGCTATTCTACAACACGTCCTACAAATATCGCCCGCTATTCTACAACACGTCCTACAAATATCGCCCTCCATTCTACAACACATCCTACAAATATCGCCTTCCATCCTACAACACAACCTACACATATCGCCCTCCATTCTTCAACACGTCCTACAAATATCGCCCGCTATCCTACAACACGTCCTACAAATATCGCCCTCCATTCTTCAACACGTCCAACAAATATCGCCCTCCATTCTACAACATGTCCTACAAATATCACCCGCTATCATACAACACAACCTACAAATATCGCCCGCTATACTACAACACATCCTACAAATATCGCCCGCTATTCTACAACACGTCCTACAAATATCGCCCTCCATTCTACAACACAACCTACAAATATCGCCCTCCATTCTACAACACAACCTACAAATATCGCCCTCCATTCTACAACACAACCTACAAATATCGCCCTCCATTCTACAACACGTCCTACAAATATCGCCCTCTATTCTACAACACGTCCTACAAATATCACCCGCTATTCTACAACACGTCCTACAAATATCGCCCTCCATTCCAGAACACATCCTACAAATATCACCCGCTATTTTACAACACACCTACAAATATCACCCGCTATTCTACAACACGTCCTACAAATATCACCCGCTATTCTACAACACGTCCTACAAATATCGCCCGCTATTCTACAACACGTCCTACAAATATCGCCCGCTATTTTACAACACAACCTACAAATACCGCACTCCATTCTACAACACGTTCTACAAATATCGCCCTCCATTCTACAACACGTCCTACAAATATCGCCCGCTATTCTACATCACGTCCTAAAAATATCACCCTCCATTCTACAACACACCCTACAAATATCGCCCTCCATTCTACAACACGTCCTACAAATATCGCCCTCCATTCTACAACACATCCTACAAATATCGCCCTCCATTCTACAACACAACCTACAAATATCGCCCGCTATCCTACAACACGTCCTACAAATATCACCCTCCATTCTACAACACGTCCTACAAATATCGCCCTCTATTCTACAACACATCCTACAAATATCGCCCTCCATTCTACAACACGTAATACAAATATCGCCCGCTATTCTACAACACGTCCTACAAATATCGCCCTCCATTCTACAACACAACCTACAAATATCGCCCTCCATTCTACAACACAACCTACAAATATCGCCCTCCATTCTACAACACAACCCACAAATATCGCCTTCCATTCTACAACACAACCTACAAATATCGCCCTCTCTTCTACAACACAACCTACAAATATCGCCCTCCATTCTACAACACGTCCTACAAATATCGCCCTCCATTCTACAACACGTCCTACAAATATCGCCCTCCATTCTACAACACGTCCTACAAATATCGCCCGCTATTCTACATCACGTCCTACAAATATCACCCTCCATTTTACAACACACCCTACAAATATCGCCCTCCATTCTACAACACGTCCTACAAATATCGCCCTCCATTCTACAACACATCCTACAAATATCGCCCTCCATTCTACAACACAACCTACAAATATCGCCCGCTATCCTACAACACGTCCTACAAATATCACCCTCCATTCTACAACACGTCCTACAAATATCGGCCTCTATTCTACAACACGAACCACAAATATCGCCCTCCATTCTACAACACGTCCTACAAATATCGCCCTCCATTCTACAACACGTCCTACAAATATCGCCCTCCATTCTACAACACGTCCTACAAATATCGCCCGCTATTTTACAACACGTCCTACAAACATCGCCCGCTATTCTACAACACGTCCTACAAATATCGCCCGCTATTCTACACCACGTCCTACAAATATCGCCCGCTATTCTACAAACACGGCCTACAAATATCGCCCAGCTATTCTACAACACGTCCTACAAATATCGCCCGCTATTCTAACAACCGTCCTACAAATATCGCCCTCCATTCTACAACACGTCCTACAAATATCGCCCTCCTCCTACAACACAACCTACACATATCGCCCTCCATTCTTCACCGTCCTACAAATATCGCCCGCTATCCTACAACACGTCCTACAAATATCGCCCTCCATTCTTCAACACGTCCAACAATAATCGCCCTCCATTCTACAACATGTCCTACAAATATCACCCGCTATCATACAACACAACTACAAATATCGCCCGCTATACTACAACACATCCTACAAATATCGCCCGCTATTCTACAACACGTCCTACAAATATCGCCCTCCATTCTACACACAACCTACAAATATCGCCCTCCATTCTACAACACAAACCTACAAATATCGCCTCTCCATTCTACAACACAACCTACAAATATCGCCCTTCCATTCTACAACAACGTCCTACAAATATCGCCCTCTATTCTACAACACGTCCCTACAAAATATCACTCCGCTATTCTACAACACGTCCTACAATATCGCCCTCCATTCTACAACACATCCTACAAATATCAGCCGCTATTTTACACACAACTACAATATCACCCGCTATTCTACAACACGGTCCTACAGATATCACCCGCTATTCTACAAACACGTCCTACAATATCGCCCGCTATTCTACAACACGTCCTACAATATCGCCCGCTATTTTACAACACAACCTACAAATACCGCACTCCATTCTACAACACGTTCTACAAATATCGCCCTCCATTCTAAACACGTCCTACAAATATCGCCCGCTATTCTACCATCACGTCCTAACAATATCACCCTCCATTCTACAACACACCCTACAAATATCGCCCTCCATTCTACAACACGTCCTACAAATATCGCCCTCCATTCTACAACACATCCTACAAATATCGCCCTCCATTCTACAACACAACCTACAAATATCGCCCGCTATCCTACAACACGTCCTACAAATATCACCCTCCATTCTACAACACGTCCTACAAATATCGCCCTCTATTCTACAACACATCCTACAAATATCGCCCTCCATTCTACAACACGTAATACAAATATCGCCCGCTATTCTACAACACGTCCTACAAATATCGCCCTCCATTCTACAACACAACCTACAATTATCGCCCTCCATTCTACAACACAACCTACAAATATCGCCCTCCATTCTACAACACAACCCACAAATATCGCCCTCCATTCTACAACACAACCTACAAATATCGCCCTCTCTTCTACAACACAACCTACAAATATCGCCCTCCATTCTTCAACACGTCCTACAAATATCGCCCTCCATTCTACAACACGTCCTACAAATATCGCCCTCCATTCTACAACACGTCCTACAAATATCGCCCGCTATTCTACAACACGTCCTACAAATATCGCCCGCTATTCTACAACACGTCCTACAAATATCGCCCGCTATTCTACAACACGTCCTACAAATATCGCCCGCTATTCTACAACACGTCCTACAAATATCGCCCTCCATTCTACAACACGTCCTACAAATATCGCCCTCCATCCTACAACACAACCTACACATATCGCCCTTAATTCTTCAACACGTCCTACAAATATCGCCCGCTATCCTACAACACGTCCTACAAATATCGCCCTCCATTCTTCAACACGTCCAACAAATATCGCCCTCCATTCTATAACATGTCCTACAAATATCACCCGCTATCATACAACACAACCTACAAATATCGCCCGCTATACTACAACACATCCTACAAATATCGCCCGCTATTCTACAACACGTCCTACAAATATCGCCCTCCATTCTACAACACAACCTACAAATATCGCCCTCCATTCTACAACACAACCTACAAATATCGCCCTCCATTCTACAACACAACCTACAAATATCGCCCTCCATTCTACAACACGTCCTACAAATATCTCCCGCTATTCTACAACACGTCCTCAAATATCGCCCTCCATTCTACAACACATCCTACAAATATCACCCGCAATTTTACAACACAACCTACAAATATCACCCGCTATTCTATAACACGTCCTACAAATATCACCCTCTATTCTACAACACGTCCTACAAATATCGCCCGCTATTCTACAACACGTCCTACAAATATCGCCCGCTATTCTACAACACGTTCCTACAAATATCGCCCGCTATTCTACAACACGTCCTACAAATATCGCCCTCCATTCTACAACACGTCCTACAAATATCGCCCTCCATCCTACAACACAACCTACACATATCGCCCTCCATTCTTCAACACGTCCTACAAATATCGCCCGCTATCCTACAACACGTCCTACAAATATCGCCCTCCATTCTTCAACACGTCCAACAAATATCGCCCTCCATTCTACAACATGTCCTACAAATATCACCCGATATCATACAACACAACCTACAAATATCGCCCGCTATACTACAACACATCCTACAAATATCGCCCGCTATTCTACAACACGTCCTACAAATATCGCCCTCCATTCTACAACACAACCTACAAATATCGCCCTCCATTCTACAACACAACCTACAAATATCGCCCTCCATTCTACAACATGTCCTACAAATATCACCCGATATCATACAACACAACCTACAAATATCGCCCGCTATACTACAACACATCCTACAAATATCGCCCTCCATTCTACAACACAACCTACAAATATCACCCGCTATTCTATAACACGTCCTACAAATATCACCCTCTATTCTACAACACGTCCTACAAATATCGCCCGCTATTCTACAACACGTCCTACAAATATCGCCCGCTATTCTACAACACGTCCTACAAATATCGCCCGCTATTCTACAACACGTCCTACAAATATCGCCCTCCATTCTACAACACGTTTTTTCCCCCAAAAAAAAATATCGCCCCCCTCCATCCCTACCCCCCCAAAAAACACCCCACAAAAACCCCCCCCCTAAAAAAAGCCCCCCATTCTTTCCCAAAAAACCCAAAAATCCCCCCACAAAAATCGCCCCCCCCCTTTATTCTAAAAAACAAAAAGTTTTCCCCCCACAAATATCGCCCCCCTCCCCCAAAAATTCCCTTTTTCCCCCCCCCAAAAAAACGGGTTTTTTTTTTTTTTTTCCAAACAAAAAAAAATATTTTTCCCCCCCCCTTTTCC
>JACEFZ010022189.1:0-18986 GCA_014155875.1 Cepaea nemoralis
AATCTCAGGGGTTCGGAAAACCGACCCGATGGGGTTAAAAAGATTTTGTAAAAGTAAAGCTCCCACCACAAAGAAAGAGGTTAGGAGCGTTTTAGGGCTTATTAATTATTATCAGAAGTTCATACCGAACTTCGCCGATATGACTGCAACTTTCTCCGAACTACTGAAGAAAGGTCAACCGACAAAGGTAAACTGGACAAACAAACACAGCAGACTATTAGAGGAAATTAAGACACTCTTCAGTAGACAACCTATCTTAAAACTGCCAGATATCTCAAAAGACTTCATTCTTCAAACTGATGCAAGCTCTTACGCAATCTCTGCTATCCTGCTACAGGACCATCGTGGACGATTACACCCCATACTCTACTATAGTAGGAAACTTACAGACACCCAAAAGAATTATTCCATCACGGAACTGGAAGCCTTAGCGCTAATTGAAAGTGTTAAGAAATTCTCCAAATATTTGTTGGGGAAAAAGTTCATTGTATTGTCTGACAATAAACCATTAAGGTATTCAAAGAGGGCCATCCAAAAACTCTCGGATACACAGGTGGTCCTTACTTCTGCAGGACTATGACTTTGATATTTGCCACATACCAGGCAAAGGTAACAACCTTGCAGATGTACTGAGTAGATTATAGAAAGACATTAGAAATACATGATCGAATTGACATGTAATTACTGTGATAGAATGGAAGTATAGATATGTATATTGTAGATACTATATATATATATATATATATATATATATATATATTATATATTATCTATATATATATATATATATATATATATATATATATATATATATTGCATAACAGGTGTAGATATATGATGGCAGTATTATAATATACAATTGCAAATGTGTAAATATGTAAATATGCATATGGATGTATGGATATATATACACCCAAGGCTGTTATTAATTTTCAGATAGTTAAGGGGTATAGACTGACTGAGCAGAAGAGAGAGTGTCGAAGGTACTCAAAAATGTTACCGCACTAGCTGACTGAAGAGGCTGAGACAGACAGGACGCAAGTGATATTGAGAATCTGATTGGTAGAAGATACAGTCAGCGAAGACAGATACCAGCCAGAACCAACCAAGGGAGTAATAGTTAATAACATTCACTATCATTCAATAAACAAAACTCATAATACACATAGATGGAGATAAATATCATTTTAATGGCTTTAATTACATACATAAACATCAGTACATTCTTATGATCATGATCATCATGCCATGTATATTTGTAATCAATATGCATGTAATTGTAATAATAATTGTAACATTATTGATTGTACTATTACCTGATTGTAACACATAACGTATAAAATGAATGAAACTGATAAATGATCGCAAAGGGAAAAAAGAAGGATCGACATCTACTAGAGCAGGAAGGTTGACAGTGGGTCTAAAACCACGATACATCACAGATGACACCCATAACATAAAAGGAAAAGAAGAAGAAGGTAACTGAGACAGTACTACCAGTGATACATATTGATGTCACAAAGATGATAATGATGGGCGAGTGAAAGTTGAATAGTGCTTGCAATATGTATATTGGAGAGACAGACATGTACAATTGGTAGGAGAAATTTAGGTGATGGTGGTAACATGTTCATAACATAAGAATAGGTTGAGTGACAGTGAAGTGAGAGAAAGGGGACGAGAAGACTGAGAGTAGGAATTTGTGCGAATGAGAATCAATTTGAACACAACTGGGATACTTGCACACCGGTATACAGGAAGCGTACAGGCATAGACGGAACATTTGAGGTTCGAGTATGCGTGTTGTAAGACAGAGTACATAATAAAAAAAATTAAACACTATTTTTTAAAAAGAGACAGAGAGAGAGAAAATTGTGATGAATGGATGAAAAAGAGAATGAAAGAGAGAGAGAACAGAGTACAAGTACAGGTGAAAGAAAGAATACAAGGATAGTGGAGTAGGATTATTAGCAGTACCATTGATAATAGTACCAAGTGGTAGTACTTTGTACATATAATATGTTAACATGTAGTACTTTGGCATGGTAGTAGATGTATATAAAGGTATATAATGGTCGTGGTATTAGGAACACTACAAAGGAAAAAGTTAGTAGCAAGAACACCAGGGATAAACAAATGAAGGGAATATATAGTCATAGAGCACAAGTAACTAATGGCAGCCGACCACGCACACACGTTGACAAGACAAATACATGAGTCATATGGTACCCGCACCAAAGAGATCCACAGTCGTAGCATAGACTACTCAGGAGCAAGATAGAGCTTAAACAAAATATGGGTGAAATTGATATGTCTGCAATACACACGTTCCTGCACCCAGGGCTTAAGGGCTGGGGAGGGTGTCAGTTGCTTATACCGAGGTATAAATTAGGAACCTTATGGGAATGTCCGGGGTGGGACATTGGGACTCATAGTAGGTTGGTCATCAACTTGCTGAACAAAAAAGGGGGTTGAGGCCACACGAGGTCTATTTGGGAATCGACGGATATTCGTGTCCGACATTATAATTTGTGAGAAGGTATGGCAGAATATCAACGTAACACAGAGGGAGGTTAAAGGGAACTGAGAAGCAAGCTCTAAGGCATGAGGCAGTAGACAGATATGTGCGACCAGGGGACAGGCATGTGCGACCAAGCTGACTCATGTCAAGTGTAGAGATAAGGAAGAGCCCAAAAATGTAGAACATTTTTGAAATTGCGGGGGGGCATATGCCATGAGTCAGATTACTTAAGACCTGAGTAACAGCAACATAGAATGTTGAGACATTAAGTGTGATAAATAATCACGGAGAGTTATAAGGAAAAGACACCGGTAATGGGCTAATGATAGTGGCCAATCGAGCGGCAGGACTGAGGGCACGTGATGTGGTTTGAACACAGTGGGCGGACATTGGAGAAGGCAGTTGGTCCGGGAAACACAGCCAGGTTGACATCGTGAAAATTGCCAAGACCAGCTGTATCAGATGAAGATGGAGAGTGTTCAAAGGTGAAGAGGAAAGCCTACGAGTAAGGCGGCATGGACAGCGTTAGAGTGTTGTAGAATCTGTGTTACCGCGAGAGCGACGACCGGTACACATCAGGCCTGTAAACACACGGCAGTGCAGAAAACTGGGGGAGCCGTGTCGCTCGCTGGATTGAGGGCCCGGTAATGACTGTAAGTTGATAACTTGTTCTAATGTATTATGAATTAATGGTGCGATGAATAAAGTTATTTATTCGTTCGGTCGGCTTGTGGAACTGCTATTCTTTGTGCTATTGGACGTGTTCATTCGTGAGTTGTCAGGGTGCATACAACATAACCACTAGTAACACTCTGGCACGCGTGTTCTTTAACATCCGTTGTGCTGATGCCGGAGCTAGGGGTTTAACCCCTACACCGAACAGCTGGACTAAAATGTTGACCTGTCGTCCTTGACTTGGAGACGTAAATTACAAGTACCTCTGAAGACCTATAGAGTTCGCCTGTTGGCGAGGGACACTGTTAATAGGGAAAGCTAATCCACACGCAATATTCAGCTCATCACTACAATAAATAGTGTGTATGGACTACCCTTCAGTTCAAAGCGAGCAAACGCAAAAAAAGGTGAATACAAAACTTGGCCGGCTATATATTCAAACACTGCACAGTCATTTAAAAATAAAATACACCCTGTATATGGCACTTCAACAATCTGTTTATCACTACAAATGACAGCTGTTTATTGGCGAGTACGTGTTAAACCTTGATACAGGCTACTATTGCCGTGGAGGTTCTCGTTCTCCTATTACTTCAAAATGTAGCAGCTGTTTCTTCAAGAATATAATAAGCTCGCCTGACAAACTGATGCTCTTGGAATTAACCCTCTCCAGGGTGGTTTCGACTTTTGTTTTAAATGACCCCGGGCTATCAAGTCCACCCAGCCTAAAATGGGTACTAGGAAATGTCTTGGGAAATAAAGGCCGTCTGTGTAATACCGACGACATCACCCACCGAGTGCCTTTTGGTCTGTAGACATATAGACTGATCCCATATGTCCAGTAGACATTAAGCCTGTAAAAATATGGGCTGGTCCCATGCCATGTGTCGCAGAATGCAATAATCGGAAAAACAAGAAGACAGCATACTGAACGCACCAGACTTGACTTGGTGATAGGAAAAACGTCACAGAGAAACAGGGACGAAAAAGATGTTCAAGAAAGGAACGACGGCTTGGAGTTATCTGGATGATACGATCTTTGAGAAGCGAGCTGAGGAAACGATGCAACATCCGATGGGCGACATCTAAGTGGAAGAGTCACCAAAAGGTTACACAATAGACAACACCCCACGTTTCTGATGTGAGTAATTTAAGTGACAATAATTCTGTGAATATGAGATAGGGCAAAGTGACATGTTTGACCTTAATGATAGTCATATTTAAGTAGGGTAGCGTGAGCAGGTATGACGGAATGCGAGAGGGTTACATCATGTTGATGACCTGCATGTCATACAATTCATGGGATACTGCCTGAAATAAATAGACATGAAATTGAGGAATTATGTCAGCGTCCTTACAGTTCCCTTGTTGATTTACATTGAGTTATTTGGATAATTAAACCTAGATGAACAGAGCCAAACTATTGCCATTGAAGGGAGGACACCTTTGTGGCAACTATGGGGGATCTTTCCGGTAAATATTAGACCCAGAGGATAAAATGAATACCCGTTCAGGCAGAGACTAAGCCCGAAAGATAAATAGTGAAGCTTGTGACAGTGTACGAAAATTACAGTCGTTCCCTAGGAAAACTTACTCAGAGCCACAAGAAATATTATATGTACATCACGCTGAATAAAAATATTTCCCATCTTTGGAAGATTTTTATGGACCTCATAGGACTACATTGTTTTGGATGAATAATTATACAACATTTTAATGTATACATCATGTTCGTAACACACACACAGAGGTCATTTTTAATTCTGAGGACACGAGACATTTGATAGGCAGGCATTAATACGTGGATGTAGCCTACAGTCGCCAATACACAACGTCAATTTACGGCAACCATTAACGCTGTAACGAACACTATTTATAGGGTGTCAGACATTTTGCATTCCAGAAGGCAGATTACAGCGGTGATCAGCAGTTTCGGGATCTACCAGCTGACCTACAGACGAGTGAACCTGACAGCAGCCGGTACCTGAAGAGGCTTTTCATCCTGTCTGAAGAACGTCATCAAGATGACAGAGGACGGTAGCTGAAAGAGCAAGTACTGACATCTGCAGATCACTACGAACAAGGACAGGAGCAGATACATAAGGTGCTAATCTTTTTAGATTGTCGGTGTCAATTGATTTATATCACGCATATTTGTTATATTATTGTATAGATATTGATGATAATATTGTTGTAACTTAGTAACACAGCGAGTTAATTTAGTGTACATTAAGTATGTCCACGTTAGGGAAGTTCATTGCCTTAGGGGAAAAGTGCGGCTTAACTGGACCCGAACTAATGGCTTGGGCTGAGGCCAAAATGTCCGATTTTCAAATACAGAAGAGGGATGAGAGAGCAGCAGCTAGGGAGGCCAGAGAAGCACAAGAAGAAGCAGCTAAAGAAGCCAGAATTGCACAAGAAGCAGCAGCTAAAGAAGCCAGAATTGCACAAGAAGCAGCAGCCAAGGAAGCTAGAGAAGCCAGAGAATTGGAAAAACAGAAAATAGAGAAAGAAATGGAATTACAGAAACAAAAGATGGAGAGAGAAATAGAACTGGAAAAACAAAAATTAGCTCTCCAGGAGAAAACACTTGAGTTTGAGCGGGACAAGTTAGCGGCCGAACAAATATTAAAAGACAAAGAGGTTGAGGGAAATATTAAGGTAAAGATGTTGGAGATGGAGAAAGAGGCAGAAATATCCAAGAATAAGTTGGCATGCAAAGCGCTGGATCCTGCCAAAAGATATCAAGGGATTATTAGAAATTTTTCCCAAGGGACTCGATTTCTGCATGGCTGACTAATTGTGAAGTCCTCTTGACTCATTACGAGGTACCGTCTGACCAGTGGGGAGTATTACTTCATAGGCACTTGTCTGGGGAGCCTTTAAAGGTAATCGAGCTCATACCTGAACAACGACGCACAGATTACCAATACATGAAACAAAGACTTATTAGCACATTTCTCATTGGACACTGCAGGTCTGCGTACAGCATACAAGACACTTGGACCTAAATCAAATCAAACGTTTCTAGATTTCGTTTCTGAAACGACATTACTGTTTGACAGGTGGCTGAAATCGGCTGAGGTAGGTAGGGATTTTGACAAAATTAGAGACCTGATGCTCAGGGATAAACTTATCTCCGCAGTACCACAAACAATGTCAACATTCCTTATAGAACAGAAGTGTGATTCAGTAGCAGAACTGGAAGCCAGGGGGGAGTCATTTTTCAACGCCCATAAGGACATTTTCGCAGAGACTACTCAGCCAGAACTGATCATAGGAGCATCCGCCAGAGTTTCTAGTCACAGATATGACAATTCGCATAACAAATTTCAACGTCAGGACAAATACAGACAGAACAAACAATGGTCTAACACAAAAAAGGGTTTGACAGTGCAGTGTAGGTTTTGTCGACGCATGCACGGAACATCAGATATGTGTGATTCCAACCCGGATTATGAATCGTATATAAAAGAGCTAGCTACAAAACGTAACCATAAATATACAGACTACAAAAACAACTTAAAATGCTTTGCGTGCAATAGTTTTGGTCACGTGGTCAAGTCATGTAGATTGCGACAGATGACTAAAAATGCATGTTTAGCCTATGTTATTTCAAGTAGCGACGACGATGAACAGCAATACGAGAGCGCGTCTGGCAAGTATGCACGACCGGAGAACAATCCAAACAGAGCATATGTACAAGAAGCAAACTCCGCTTATATAAACGGTGGAAGACTCAACGTTGAACGTGCAATTGTCAATGGATTAGCAGTCAGAATGGTGAGGGACACGGGAACCTCGATTATTGGACTGGACAGAAAACTGGTGAAAGAGGAGGATTACACCAATGAGAAAATGATATGTAGAACATTTGGTGGATCGCTAGAAACATTTGATGTGGCATGGACAGACATCAACTGCCCATACTATCAAGGACGTGTAACAGCGGCAGTACTACCACAACCAACGACGGAACTAATTGTGGGAAACATTCCTGGAGTAAAAGAGTGTACCGCCCAAGAAGTAGAACAATGGGAAAAGACAACATGAAAATACATGAAGGAAATTACACAGAATTAATTTTCCCGACAGAAGACAAAAAGATACCTGTCGCAAGCGATGATTCAGAAATAGAACCCAACATGTATGAAATAAAAGAAAACTACACGGGAAACCAAAAACAAACCAGTCAATCAATAAACACTGAATTGACATATAGTAGTAAAGACAGTACACAAAAGACATCCCATAACAATTTACAAGAGTTAACACAAGTCAGAAATTACTTGGGATTCATTACCAATAAGATCGAATTTAACTCAAGCAGAACTTAAGAAAGTTGAATTTGGTATTGAAAATTTTAGACGTATTAGTCCTTCATTTAGTGACAGCACAGCAATGATTAAACAATTCTTTGCGCCATACTTAGATAAGAGTAACTTAGATCACATACACGGATGTGCAGCTAAAAGATATGAGTCGAGCTCAGATGATGAGGAGTCATACAGAAAGAACAGGCAACAACGTCGGTTGAAAAAGATAGCCAAACCACGACAAACAGATATGGCAGACTATACAAAAGCAAACTGGCATGAAGAAACTCCGCCAAAGATGTCACAAACTCATTATACCAACACAGACACTTTACTAACAGAATGGAAACAACAAAGTATTCCCGAAACTCAAATTAACAAAAGAATACGGGATGTGAAAATAAGGAATTGGAATCGGTATTGGAAATATCTAGGTTTGTCCGATGAAGAACGGAAGGAAAGAACACGTCAAATAGATGATTATAAATCAGTAACAACATATGTCACACAGGAAGATGAGAATCACTGCCCAGTTCTACACATTAAAGAAACATAGATTAAATAGATTAAAACAAGTCAAGACAGATACATCCATTAGATACACACAGCGACAGATGAGCATTGTATTTCTGAACACTGAATTCTGTCTTTATAAATCTGTCGAAATTCTTCTGTCTATAAATTCACTTATATTCTAATTAAACGACACAATACATATACAGCTAGTTACATATACAATTTAGGAAGTACAATTCTTTACAATCACGTAATACGTCAAACACATATAACATATCAGTCAACCACATACATCACAGTACGTCAATAATATATACATACAACACAACAATTCACATGATCGAACAACTTGTACACATCATCCACAATATAGCAACTCATAAAGGGTGTTTGAACAAAATTGATACTCTGAACAAACGGTTAGGACATTTCAGATAGTAATTGATGTTAGCAATTGTTAATAATTATGTTATAACTATGTCAATATTAATTAGCTCAGATACATACATATTTGGGTTATTATTGTTACAGACATAGTATAATATGGCAATATTAGTGCAGAAGAATGACTATGAATACATGTCATTGGTGGTCAAATGAGATCTGGACGAAATGTAATCCAACATTGCAAGTTAATTACGAGCGAAATCGTCGTATTCCAGATAAGGTAGATTAATTATTAAGATATATTAATGATATTTTATTACTGTTGAAAATGAATTCAGAAAAAAATGGAAAAAAATGAAAAAAGATGAATTCAGAAGAAAAAAAAAATGAAAAAGATGAATTCAGAAAAAAAAAAAAAAAAAAAGATGAATTCCTGTAGAGAGAAAAAAAAAAATAAATAAATAAATTCAGGACAATGAAAAAAAAAATAACAGAAAAAAAAACAAGATTTGTCATTATTTCGTTTAATGCATTTCAATATCACATGATGTATTATTATTATTATTTTGTCATGACAATACACATATATTATGCACACTTTCACACAAATTCCACAGGTTTAGTAAACAAAATAGGTAGGGCACATGATGCAAAGGTTACTACTGATTTAATTTATGAAGAAATTAGATTAATTTTGATTATTCGGTGATTTTATTTCAATTGCATTATTGCATGGGTTATTATGCATAACTGTAAGATACATTTATTCTCATGAACAGGATGAATGGGAATGAAAGGAATATTAGCTCTCTAGGTAATTAATTGAATATTGCTATTATTATCTGATAGAGTAGGATTAAATATTGCAGCTATACTCATAAGCCACAAAGGTCAACGAAGAAGATACAGTAACAACATTAAAAAGTGCCGACATTGATAAGCACGGAAAACCCCACATGAAGATTTACACAAAACAGTCGAAGTCGAAGCACGTCAACTGTAGTCAGGTCATACACACAGTAGAGTATGAGAAGGTCGACTATGATTATGCACAGGGAAGGCAAGAGCGATTCACTTAACAATGATGTCAGTGGAGGCTGGATGTAATGAACACACATATTTAAGGAGCTACTAAGGATGTCCGGGGAGACATTGGGACTTAGTGATGCTGGACTTCAATTCTCTGAGATAAAAAGGAGTTTGGGAGCCACACATTGTCTACGGGGATAGATGTGAGATGTGTCCGATTTATAAAAAAAAAATTTTTGGTGATGATGTTCATAGCAATTCAACTATCCGCAATGGAATAGGTTACAAGGATAAGGGATACGCTTTATTACAGAGATACGGACAGTTATGTGCGACCTTTAGTGAACAATGTAGACGGATATGTGCGACCTTTAGTAGACAATGTAGACAGAGATGTGCGACCATGGACCAATATGACAGGTATGTTCGACTACTGCGACTCATTTCACAGACTGGAAGACTGAGTTTATAGGTAAAATGTCTACGACATTTTAATTTGACCAGGGGGCATATGTGCCATGTGTCGCAGAATGCAATAATCGGAAAAACAAGAAGACAGCATACTGAACGCACCAGACTTGACTTGGTGATAGGAAAAACGTCACAGAGAAAACAGGGACGGAAAAAGATGTTCAAGGAAAGGAACGACGGCATGGAGTTATCTGGATGATACGATCTTTGAGAAGCGAGCTGAGGAAACGATGCAACATCCGATGGGCGACATCTAAGTGGAAGAGTCACCAAAAGGTTACACAATAGACAACACCCCACGTTTCTGGTGTGAGTAATTTAAGTGACAATAATTCTGTGAATATGAGATAGGGCAAGTGACATGTTTGACCTTAATGATAGTCATATTTAAGTAGGGTAGCGTGAGCAGGTATGACGGAATGCGAGAGGGTTACATCATGTTGATGACCTGCATGTCATACAATTCATGGGATACTGCCTGAAATAAATAGACATGAGATTGAGGAATTATGTCAGCGTCCTTACAGTTCTCTTGTTGATTTACATTGAGATATTTGGATAATTAAACCTAGATGAACAGAGCCAAACTATTGCCATTGAAGGGAGGACACCTTTGTGGCATCCCATATGTCCAGTGGACCTTACGCCTGTAAAAATATGGGCTGGTCCCATATGTCCAGTGAACCTTAAACCTGTTAAAATATGGGCTGGTTCCAAAGTCCAGGGGACATTAAGCCTGTAAACATAGGGATTGGTCCCATATGGCCAGCATATGCCATAAGTCTGTAAAAGCGCGCCTTAAGTCTGTAAAAGAGACATTTATTTTACTTAACAAGAAGCAACGACTTGCAATCTTAGCTCTGAAGTTTTCAAAGATGTACAAGTTAATCATCACTTACCACACTTTGTAGACTTGTTTTTGTTAGATGCCTCCGAATCATTTGGTTTTTGGAATACATAGTTGAAGTGGTCTTCCATATGTCTATCACCTGTCGATGTACATGCCGAGACATGCAATTGAAAAGAAAAGTAAAATCGCAATTAAACAATGAGACAATATGAATATGTGTGTTGTATAAATATATTTTATAATGAATGATTTAACGTATTTCATTAGTTTATGTTGTGTGATTTCTGCAATATGCATCTGATGAGATGTAGCGAAATATGACAGGCGATAAACAGTGCAATCTATTGTTTGTGTCTTCGTTAATCAAATTTTGACATTATTGGTGAAAATTCAATTCCAGGGCTTATATATGCAGAAGAGACGGCCCTCCCCTCAAATAGTGCTACAGGGTCCGAAGAGCTAGCTGATCATGTCTGTCAAGAGACACAGTGAACATCAAAATCGTTTTCTGAATTTGAGCATTAAAAAAAAATAATATTTACTAACAACACTACATACCAACCAAAGGTCACATTCAACAATAAACATATTGACAATGGCACACTCTTATTCCACAATGAACACATCTAGAATGGCACACTCACATTCAACAATGAACAGATTGAAAATGGCACACTCACATTCGACAATGAACAGATTGAAAATGGCACACTCACATTCGACAATGAACAGATTGACAATGGCACACTGTCACGATACTAGAGGTCAACGATCCGAAATGTTCCAAGAACAGCGATCGGCGGCCTGTGTCGCGGCATTTTATTTGTTGTGAGAGCCCCGATTGAATGATCGGAACGATTAAAGACGGGAGCGAAGTCTCGTGGGTAACGGAAGATTCGACCGGAACAGTTCAAAGACCAGAGTTCGTATTTGAAGTAACGGAAACGTATGGCCGTAGTCCCGAGAGTCGAGATCAAAAGATAATCACCGATGTCCAGAAAGATCGTTTATATCAAGTAAGTTCGGAGCACGATCAAACAGTTGGATCTCTTTGAAATACTGTGAACCGAGTCCTTTGAACAAAGGAAAAACAACGATATACCGGTAGATAGTCTTTATCAAAGAATATTGTTAACATGTTGGTGTAGAAGATCAAAAGACGAGGTAGGAGCAGGGGTGATTCGGTGGGAAGGAAAAACCCAGTGACGTAGTCCAGGAAAATTATCTGTGGACTGAAATTATCGTTTTAAAGTTAGTTGAAGGTTGCACTTAAGACCGGCGGAGTGTGGATTTAATTCAGTGTCCGAAATAGAATATATATCACAGAGTCTAGGTTGTTTGAAGACAATCAGCACTTTTCCTTCATGGGATTAAGTGGTTTACTTCTGGGCATGAAATAGATTAAATAAGGTGATTATATATGGATGTAGATTAGAACTCTAGCATAGTGAACTTTCGTGTGTAACCGTAGTATAGAGTGTCGACAGCATTAGGCTGAAGAGTGAATTAAGCTGTGACGAGTGGGGTGTTTGTACAGTCGGAAGGATAAGTAAACTGACCGGAGAAGATAGTCTATAAGAGTGGGGGAATAAAGGATAGGTTTATGATAGGATATTCTGGTAGAAGTGTCTACTGGGGTCCGTGCTTTTCCTTTGGATTTTTTCTTTCTTTTACCTTGTATAGGGTAGAGTGCTGAGCTACTCTGTCTTATACAAGAGTATAGCTCTAGGATGATATATAGAGGTTACATACTGAATATAGCCTTATACCTACATTCACATATCATAGGTCGGAATTGAGTTTCTCTCACAGGCTGTATTTTCTTTGACAGGTTCCCTGCACTTGAAATTGAAAGTGGTTACCAATCTGAGCAGAGGAAATTGGTCATACTCGGGTGAAGTAATAAATGATATGAAGCTGTGAACCCTGTTTCACAAGAAGGTCAGACAAGTGTGAGTTAAAATGACCAACGAAACTGAATCACTCTAAGTGAGGTGCTAAAGGAAGGTATTCAATATAACTAAATAATGATGAAGAGGACTATTTAATATAGACCATAGAGAAAGGAAAAGACTATCATTAACATTTTCCATGAGTGACAATCCTCAGTGTATAGACGATATATTGTTGGACCGGTGTTTATATTCTTCAATACAATGACTATATTACCGACCGATATATCGTGTTTGTAGACCTAAAGGACCCTAAGTAACGCAATCAAGCAGTGGTGATCAGACATTAGCAGAAACTATAAATATTCCAGATTGTCGAATGTGTATAAGTGAAAGACACGAACTAACATATAATTCAGTGGAGACTATATTATTCAAAAGTTTCCAGAACATAGTGGCAAGAAAACAAGCATCAGTCAGAGAGACGCCGCTGGGTGAGATATTTCCTGTTCTGTGCTTTGTGAAGTCGAATGGCTGTATCATGATGACAACTGATGCTGATCCTAGACTATATCCTGTCAAACATTCAAGATAGATTACACCACATATATCCAAACCCATACATCGCATACCCAAATTACACTTTTCTGCAATAAATGTTTTATCATGTTGTTCGAAACCTGTGTTTGTGGGGTTATGTGCTGAAGTAACGGGAAGAGGGATATTGTCTGATAGAGAGAGAGAGAGAGAGAGAGAGAGAGAGAGAGAGAGAGAGAGAGAGAGAGAGAGAGAGAGAGAGAGACTTTAAATAAGGGGGGTATGTAGACAAAGGTCCACCAGCAGAGGGAAACTGAGAAAAAGGATATTTAACAGGTGTGCTTGTTGATTCGACTTTCCCCCCAGGGACGACAAGCGACATTAATGGAGGCCACGTCCATAGGATATATGGTGACTTTATATGAGAGAACGTCTAATGGGGTAATATATATATATATATATATATATATATATATATATAGCTACCTATATATATATCTATATATATATCTATATATATATATACTATATATATATATATAATATATCATCTCATCTCATCTCATCATGTTCCTCTTGTACCTTGCGGTGTCGAGGTGAAGTATAAACTTCGTGAGAGTGCCCGGTTATGGGCTTCGTATATCGACATTCCCATGGATTCTGTTATTCCCTCAGTCCAACGTTTACGTGGTCGGCCTCTTCCTCTGTTTCCATCTGGTCTGTACATCATTGCTTGTTGTGGCATGCTGTTGACTGGTAGCCTACTTGCATGGCCAAACCATTTGACTTGCTGCTTTCTAATAAAATCTAGAGCAGCTTTAACCCCCTACTTTTAGTCCTGATTTCTTCATTTCTGATCTTATCTCTTCTTGATACGTTGAGTATTCTTCTCAGAAACCTCATTTCTGTTGTTGTGATTTTTCTTTTCTCTTTTTCTGTCATTGTCCAGGTTTGGCATTGGTAGCAGAGAGTTGGTAGGAAGATTGTGTTGTAAAGTGCTTTCTTAGTAGTTATTGATACATGTTTGTTCTTTAGTATTGGTGCCATTTGTCCAATGAGTTGATTTGCCTTATTGCACCTATTTTCGATCTCGTCTTCTGATCTGCCAGTCCGTTTATACTTCTTGGTTTTTCTACGAGCAGTATGAAGATCCCCTGCCGGCTTGCTAGGCCAGTCGCAGGTTTAGGACACTAATCTGACCACAGGGAGTCCATCCCCTATGGCGAGCCATATATATATAGTGACTAAATGTGAGCATGTCCATGGGATATATGGTGAAATTGCATTAATATATATGGGCTACATTACATTGTTGTTGGGGACATTATTGCCGGGAAAATAAAGATCCAGATAGGGTGAATGTGGATAGGTGTTAAGACACATTACATACCTGTTCATACTTTACAGTGTCTACATAAGTCCTTAGTCCTAAATCTCCTCTTGTCGTTGAGAGATTGTTTTGTGGTGTACTGTGTGGTGTCATTATATATATATAGATATATATATATATATATATATATATATAATTATATATATATATATATATATAGCAATTTTTAGATATTGAGTATTTACATATTGCCTGGGGGTTTCTTTACTCAACCTGCTGACTCACCTTCTTAACTATGGCCAATCCATAAACTAGATATGGCAGAATTGAGGAAAGGGGAGAAGGGATGGGCTTGGCGGACAGGCACTATCCTAGTATATACAGGGGGTGGAAAGAAGCTTCGTCAGGCAGAAAAGAGAAGATAGCAAGGCGGAGTTGGAGCTAAAAAGGATGGAGATGGAGACCAAACGAATAGAATCTGAACAGGCCAGCAAGAGATTGGAAGTTGAACAGGCAAACAAAAGATTAGAAGCGGAACAAGTAGTTCAGAGAAGAGAACATGAATACTGCATGCGAGAACTGGAACTTAGAACACAAACTAAGGGAGAAACTGATGGGGAAGAAGGAGGATCATCTTCCCATGGTTCACCCAACATGAGTGGACATGGTTACCATGCCATGAAGTTTCCCTTGGCTGTCTTTGATGAAAGCAAAGAGAAAATATACCAGTACTTGAATCGCTTCGAGGCCATGTCAGTCGCTATGGGGCTGGATAGAGACAAATGGAATCTTAAATTGTCCCAGGGCTTACGCGGGACCGGGTACGAGGTTTACTCCCGCCTACCGCCAGGACACGAAAACAACTACGAGGAATTGAAAGCCGCCTTGCTGAAACATTACGAGATCACCTCACAAACGTATCGAAAGAAGTTTCGATCAGCAAAACGAGAGCAGGGAGAGCTATTCGCCGCCTACAGTCTGCGCCTAAAATCATATCTCCAAAAATGGATGGATTTGGCAGAGTTCAAGAGGGACTATGAGAGTCTGGAAGAGCTGATGGTAGTAGACCAGATGCGCCAGCAAATGTCAGAACCACTGAAGACATTTTTAGGAGAACAAGGGGCGGAACGGCTGGAGGTCCTGAATAAGCTGGCGGAAAGATTCGTGGAGGTCCATGGGGAAGCGGAAGAAACCAGTATACCAACCACCAAAGGTCAGGAGAAACATGACCGAAAGAAATCCAAGAACTCGGAATACAAGAAAGGGGAACCTTATGCAGAGAAAACTTCAGAGAAGAGTCCAGAGAAGAAAAAGGATGGAAGACAGAGCCCACTTAACTCTCAACCGACACGACAGTGGTCTGAGAAGTGGTGTTCGATCTGCAAGTCGCCCTCGCACAACACGAAAGACTGCAAATCGAAAACGAAAAGCTCTCACTTCGCGGCCTGCCGCGTGGCTCCAAGGGCAGTTGCCACCGAAAAGGTCGAGGTCGTTGAAGGAACTCTGGACCAAGAGAGGCCACCTGTGGTCGAACTGATTGAGGTCAATGGCCAGCAGGTTACCTGTCTCTATGATACGGGTTTGGACGGGGAAGCTGTGATTGATGCCAGCCTGGTACGCCCAGACCAACTTACAGGGGAGACCATTGAGATACAGCCTGCAATGAGGAGTGCTGTTACCATGACGCTGCCAATCGCCAATGTGGAGATTAAGTCTAGGTACGTCACGGGCATTATTCCAGCAGCTGTATTATCTGACTCCCTATTTCCCATGATCATTGGTACGAAATACGTGTTCTTGGGGGTGCCCAAACAGCCCGCCCACAGGGGAGCATTAGCCAGTGGATCACAAGGGAAGAAAGAAGAGGCAGAGACACTATGCGACAACTCCGTGCCATGGGAATTGCATACTGCCCAGAGGAAGGACACTACGTTGCGACCTTGCTACAGGAAGCTGCAAAGAAGTGCTGACGCACCAGAACGGGGACAGTACTTTCTGAGGAATCGGCTGCTTTACAGGAGAGCCGGAAGGGGAGACAACCTGCACGAGCAGTTGGTGGTCCCAGAGGCCCACCGTCCTCACATTCTTCAGAGCGGGCACACCATATCCGGAAATCGACATATGGGTGTCAGAGAGACGTTGCAGCAAATTTCCGGCCATTATTGCTGGCCAGGAATGACCGGTGATGTACGCCGGTGGGTTAAGTCTTGCTCAGAGTGCCAGAAAGCACCTCCCAAAAATCGGACGAAGAGTAAAATAGCTCTTAAGGTGGAAGACCAAGTGGAAGTATGGGGTCCAGCAGAGACTAATATACTCCAAGTAGGATGGAAAGGACCTTATCCTGTGGTAAAGGTTGTGTCCAAGAACATCTACGAAATCCGGATCGGGGAAGAACTGAAAAGTCTCCCTAGGCATCTCATTAAGAAATATGAGGAGAGATCCGAGGTCAAAGCTTCGCACCTTATGGTGATGACCACCATTGGGAAAAGGGTTACAGGTCCAGACGAAGACCAGAGATCGCAAGTACTACATAGGAGGGCCTATGGGAACGTACGAGGTAGGTCAGATTTTCCAACCGAAGAGAGGAGGGAAATCGCACGTCAGGGAAAGGACAATAGTGAAACATTCGCTAGTAACCCAGTTCAGATGGGGTGGGTAACGTCGGGAAAGACGAGAGATACCCAGGACTCCAACCGAAGATTGGCTGACCAGATCCAATATCGCCCGAGATGGTCCTGGAAGCAAAAGTCCAGGAGTTTTGGGGAAGACGATTCTGTCCAACGAGGACGATACCGCAAATCCCAGGATGCAAAGCCTGGGGAAACTAAGAGGATATGGAGACATTGTTACAGTCAGGATGGGACGATCCGTCTGTATTGTGAGCCGTCGCTTACGCAAGTCGGAAGTTGGCCGACCGAACGTACAGAAGCGAGGGGCCAACATTAGTGTCTGTCATGAGGAGGATATAGGCTGTCAGTGAGATCGCCTAATTGATGGGGAGGTGATACATTTGAGGGTACCTGGAGACCATCAACATTAGGTGTGGCGGAGACATCTCCGGGAAACGGAACATGAACTTAATGAATGTATTGTGGGAGAACATCTGGATCGAACATCCAGGGAGTAAGAGTCGACGCGGTCAACTCTCTTAGGAGAGTTCTCTATGTCACGATACTAGACGTCAACGATCCGAAATGTTCCAAGAACAGCGATCGGCGGCCTGTGCCGCGGCATTTTGTTTGTTGTGAGAGCCTGATTGAACTATTGGAACGACTGAAGACGAGAGCGAAGACTCGTGGGTAACGGAAGATTGTCGACCGGAAAAGTTCAAAAACCAGAGTTCGTATTTGAAGTAACGGAATCGTATGGCCGTAGTCCCGAGAGTCGAGATCAAAAGATAATCACCGATGTCCAGAAAGATCGTTTATATCAAGTAAGTTCGGAGCACGATCAAACAGTTGGATCTCTTGGAAATACTGTGAACCGAGTCCTTTGAACAACGGAAAAACAACGATATACCGGGAGATCGTCTGTATCAAAGAATATGGTTAGCATGTTGGTGTACGAAGATCAAAAGACGAGGTAGGAGCAGGGGTGATTTGGTGGGAAGGAAAAACCCAGTGACGTAGTCCAGGAAAATTATCTGTGGACTGAAATTATCGTTTTAAAGTTAGTTGAAGGTTGCACTTAAAACCGGCGGAGTGTGGATTTAATTCAGTGCCGAAATAGAATATATATCACAGAAATTCAAAACAATGTTTTCCCGTGATGAATTTGAATAACGAAGACACAAACAATAGATTGCACGATTTATTGCCTGGCATATTTCGCTGCATCTCGTCAGGTACATACTGCAGAAATCACACAACTTACGTGAATTAATTATATAAATCCTTCAAACTGAAATATACACATGTTCTCACAGTAATGTCGATTGTCTACCACGGTAATTTTAAACTGACTAACATGTCTTGCAGGGTTTCGGAACATATTCCGAATTGGTTGGACAAGATACTACACACAGAAAATGGTAGCCTAGGCAGGCCGACACACCGGAAAAGTCTGGCTTCATCGGTCGGGAGACATGTGCTCGAGAGTGGTCACGTGGTTGAAAGAGACAGTGCCTTCCATGTGTTGTTCAACACACAAAGTAGTCGATTGTTAAAGTTTGCTGAAGCTATACTAATCAACCTTCGTAAGCCGTCCTTGTGTAAGCAGAAAGACATGTTAGTCAGTTTAAAATTACCATGGTAGACAATTGACATTACTGTGCGAACATGTGTATATTTCAGTTTGAAGGATTTATCTAATTAATTCACGTAAGTTGTGTGATTTCTGCAGTATGTACCTGACGAGATGCAGCGAAATATGCCAGGCAATAAATCGTGCAATCTATTGTTTGTGTCTTCGTTATTCAAATATATCACAGAGTCTAGGTTGTTGAAGAACCAGCCTTTTTATT
>JACEFZ010022190.1:0-19096 GCA_014155875.1 Cepaea nemoralis
TAGGGTTAGAATTAAATTGTAAAAAGACACAGATTATGGTCGTCACTAGGAAGAACAAAATACCACAATGTAATATAAAAGTAAATGGGACTATTCTTCAATAAGTGAATCGGTACAATTATCTCAGAACAGTAATATAAGATGGGAGATGCCTTGAAAAGATTAGAGCAAGAATCGCCATGGCGAAATTAGTCTTTAGCTAGATGAAAAACATACTGACCAATAAAAATATGTCAGTTCAAACAAGAAAAAGAGTGTTGAGGTGCTACATAGAGCCTGAACTTTTGTATGGATGTGAAGCTTAAACAATGAGCAGTCAAGCTGAAAAACATCTTATGGCTGTGGAAATTTGGTTTCTGAGGAAAATGCAATGAATACAATGGACAGACATAAAAACCAATGACCAAGTACTACAAGAAATATAAAAAATTGTAATTGATTAGAGAAATTAGACATAGACTGTCAACATTTTTTGGACATGTTATGAGAAGAAATAAACTGTTAGAACTTGGTGAAAACTGGCAAGATCGAGGGGAAGAGAACATGGGGAAGACTAAGAAGTAAATACCTGGATAGCTTGACCATGTGGCACAATTGAGACAAGAACACTGAGCTGATCCACGACTTGGTGATTGAGTGAAATGGTGAGTCATGACCGCCCATGCTTACCGGCATGGCACATGATTCCAATTCCAATTCCAATTTTTTTTTTTTTATTCCAAATTTGGCCTCATTCAACCTGCCTCTTCAGCTGTGGTTATTGTTGGGGTCCGTGGTTTTTGTGGGTTCATTCACCCTAATTCTTGTCTTGTGCACTCTTACGAGTGAGTCCTATCTCGGACTGGTTATGCTGATTTGTCTATGACGTCAGCTGGGGGTTTGTGGTGACTGTCCTTTGAGCCCGTCTCCTGGGTGTTTCTTTTGTTAGTGGCAGTTTCTGGCTCTTCTGGTTGCAGTTCTTATAAGGACTTTTTTTTTGGTCTTTTTGCTTCCTTTCTTGTGTATAGCCCGTAGTAGCTTTTCAATGTTTTCATTTTCTTCCTTGTGCCTTTATTCTCTTTTGAGTTTGAGTTTTTGTTGTCTTTCAATTTCTTCCTCTGTGGTCAGCCATGGGACGATCTCTCCTTCATCTATATAGTATGGCCATGGGTGTATGTCATCCGTGTTTAGGTCTGGGCATTCTGCGCGAGGTTCGGCAGCGGATCGCGTTGGTTTCTTATGGAAAGGTATGTGAGCTGGACGTTCAGAAAGCAATGGCAAACTACTGAATGTAAAACTTGCCAAGACATCAACAGCAGCTGAAAAATACTGGTTTTGACTGCAATATCTTGTAAATAGGATATGGAAAAAGAAATTATAACCTATAATAACAGACTGAGTTTAACAGGATATTGTGAAAATAAGAAAGATTGAAGAAAGCAAGACAGACTCCCCAGTTGTATATGGCTGCTGCTAAATATACAATAATTGCAGCATAAAAATAAACTAATTAAATGTAATCAGCTATTCTTTAATTTATAATAGAATATCATAATATATTAGTTATTATTATTTACAATATTATTAATAATTTATATATATACTAGCTGACCCGGCCCGGCTTCGCCCAGTCCCTGGTGGGGAGCATCTCATTTAATTCATATAAGTAGTCATATAAGTTCTCGTTCCCGTTACCGACTGTCTGTCTGTCTGTCTTTCTGTCTGTCTGTCTGACCCGGCCCGGCATCGCCCAACTCCTGGTGTGGAGCATCTCATTTAATTCATATAAGTAGTCATATAAGCTCCCGTTCCCGTTCCCGACTATCTATCTGTCTGTCTGTCTGTCTATATGTCTGTCTGTCTGTCTGATCCGGCCCGGCTTCGCCCAGCCCCTGATGGCGAGCATCTCATTTAATTCATATAAGTAGTCATATAAGTTCCCGTTCCTGACTGTCTGTCTGTCTGTCTGTCTGTCCGTCCCTCCCTCTCTGTCTGTCTGTCTGTCTGTCTGCCTGTCTGTCTAATCATTTATTGGTTGCAGTTAGAACAACCTTAGATAAACGAAGACCAACTTACAAAAAGCATTAGAAAGAGCACTTGAAAGATCTTTACATCTTCCCCAACAATTAACTTGGGTAAATGGAGCGGCGGCAGGCAGCATCAGCAGAAGAAGGAAAAGGAGGAGTAGGAGCTGGGAG
The DNA here is from genome assembly GCA_014155875.1 of Cepaea nemoralis. Lineage (NCBI taxonomy): Eukaryota > Metazoa > Mollusca > Gastropoda > Stylommatophora > Helicidae > Cepaea > Cepaea nemoralis. The sequence continues at coordinate 2,178 of JACEFZ010022190.1, forward strand.
GAGGAAGAGGGAGGTGGAGGAGGGAGGAGTAGGAGGGAGGAAGAGATAGGCGGAGAGAGGAGGAGGAGGGAAGAGGAGGGAGGAGGAAGGAGGAGGAGGAGTAGGGAGGAATAGGAGGGAGGAGGAGGGATTAGGAGGATAGAGGAGGAGGAGGTAGGAGGAGGGAGGAGGAGGGAGGAGGAAGGAGGAGGGAGGAGTAGGGAGGAATAGGAGGGAGGAGGAGGGATTAGGAGGAGGAGAGAGGAGGAGGAGGTAGGAGAAGGGAGGAGGGAGGAGGAAGGAGGAGGAAGGATGAGGAGGAAGGATGAGGAGGCAGGAGGAGGAGGCAGGAGGAGGAGGAGGAGGAGGGTAGGAGAAAGAGGGAGGGGAGGAGGGATGAGGAAGGAGAAGGAGGAGGAGGGAGAAGGAGGGAGGAGAAGAACACAGGGGGAGGAGGAGGAGGGAGGTGGAGGGAGGCGGAGGGAGGAGGAAGAGGGAGGAGAAGGAGGAGAAGGATGAGGAGGGAGGAGGAGGAAGAGGGAGGAGGAGGGGAGGAGGAGGAGGGAGGTGGAGAGAGGAGGAGGGGGAGGAGGAGGGATGAGGGGGAGGATGTAGGAGGAGGAGGGAGGAGGAGGGAGTAGGAGGAGAGAGGAGGAGAAGGGAGGATGAAGGAAGAGGAGTGATTAGGAGGGAGGGAGGAGGAAGAGGGAGGAAGGAGGAGGAGGAGGGAGGAGGAGGGAGGGATGTGGAGGGAGGAGGAGGGAAGAGGTAGAGGGAGGAGGAGGGAGGAGGAGAGAGGAGGAGGAGGGAGGAGAAGGGAGGAGGAGGGATGAGGAGGAGAGGGAGGAGAAGGGGGAGGAGGGAGGAGGAGGGATGAGGGGGAGGATGTAGAATTAGAAGGTGGGAGGAGAGAGAAGGAGAAGGGAGGAGGAAGGAAGAGGAGTGATTAGGAGGAGGGAGGAGGTAGGAGGAAGAGGGAGGAGGAGGAAGGATGAGGAGGAGAAAGAGGGAAGAGGAGGGAGAGTGAGGAGGAGGGAGAGGGAGGAGGTGGAGGGGAAGAGGGTAGGAGGAGGAGGAGGGAGAGAGGAGGAGGATTTTAACGCATATGCCTGTAGACAACTGCAGCGAAAAGGTGGGTCTGTCTATCTATCTGACCCGGCGTGGTTTTGCCCAGCTCCTGGCGGGTAGCGTCTCATTAACTTCATACAACAAAAAAAGTAACTTAAAAGAATGTCCTTCCACACACCATCCATTATTTTTAATGAAAACTCTTTCTAATCACCTGCATGACTACAGTAACTTCTTAAGCATAAAAAGATGAGTTACAATGTTATGCATTGTGCATTATTTTTATGAAAACTTTAAAAATGCCTTAAAGAATGTATCATTATTTATTATAACTCATATGCCGGTACATAACTATGGACAAAGAGTTTATAAATCTTTGAAAACGATGCCACAATATGACTATAAGTTATACAGAAAAGTTATTAAAAGTTATGCCCCTTGAAATAACTTTTACCCCGGGAAGGTTAACCCGGTCAACAAATGCCCGCAGAAGTCGGATGTGTCGGCCTAACGGCGCAAGAACGCAGCTCTGCTGTAAACAGGCACAACGCAATCACATCCGGAAAAAAAACTTCGGATGAACGAAGAAGAAGAAGAAGAAGAAATAACTTTTACAGAGTTAGGTCCCCTCGCTGTATAGAAATTATAATGAAAAATGGAAAATTAAATAATATTGGGTAAGCACCCGATTTCACACTAAAAAAATATGACAGTTGGCTGCGCTGGAATGAAAGGAAGACGTGTAGAAAATGTCATCTCAATCGGATGGGCCGTTCGCGAGCGCATAAAGGACATACGGACGGAGATTGCCTTTTATATATAAGATATATATATATATATATATAATAGTTCTGCAGAGAATAAGTGATTAGGGTTAGGGTTAGGGTTAGCTATATAAAATTATTCACTGCAGAACTAGGCACTCTTCCGATTGACGGGTCTAAATAGTTCAGCAGTGAATAAGTTAGGGTTAAGGGTTAGGGTCAGTGTTAGTTTAACACTAACCCTAACCCTTAACCCCTGACTTATTCACTGCGGAACTATTTAGACCCGTCAATCGGAAGAGTGCCATATTTATATATATATAATTAATATATTACGGTAGTCACTACAGTAATTAATAATTAGTAAATAGTTAGTTAATAGTAACTAATTTTAATTGACTAATACAATAGAATAGTATGAAATTAACTAAATTTTGATGATAATAATATTTAATTTAATAAAACAGGAACATGTTTAACCTTAGCACATATTAATAACAGTCAGTAACAGTTAAGACTTAAGTTAGTAACGTGCGTAAAGTAAGAGAAAAACAACAACAGAAACAGATAGACAACAGTAACTTACAGTAAAATGTTCCGTTTGTTCCGCAGACCGTATGTGAATCCCTCGAGAGGCCTTAAAATCGTCAACATCCTTTCCAAAGTGTGCCATTTTAATGAAATGTGTACATGATTCTAACACTGGTTTACGAAACACATTAGCCTCAACCGCTGTCAATGGCTAGTTAAATAAAACACGAATAATGCCAAAGACAACAAACACCATTGCAGTGGTTCCGCCCAACTTTACTGAAGTAGCTTCCCTTAGTTGACCCGGTTGGTTTACATTACAGTACAGTGATTATCAAGCTATTGGTATCAGTGTGCCTACTCGGGGAAATACGATCGTCTTATAGTAGAGTCTATGCCGTGTGGCGTTGGCGATCATGTTTGTCCGCACCCGCCTGTCTCGTGTATTGTCAATTGCTGGAAAAATAAATCATGATACTACATTTAAAATAATATGCAACTGGCATCTACTTCAATCTCTTTTGCACAGTGATATATCTTTCTAGACAACTTCATTACTGTCCGTGCTCTCTTCATTTTCTATAAAGCCATATCTCCGCAGTGTCCACATAATTCCTCACTTGTTAGCTAATTGTTCACAAATATCAACTATTAATAGTGTTAATTGTGCATTACCTTAGCTTTATTAACCTATTAACAAATATTAACCTTTAATAACCTATTAACAGTAGACGGTACTACCTGGTTTCTGTTAGCGCCGAACGTTGGGCGGCGCTTACCAAACCCGACACCTCACATTGTGCCAACGGCTTCGGGCGGAAGAGCGCAATTGGGAGGGTACAAGCCTTACCCTGGTGCGAGGAAATGCAAGCTAAAGACAAAATTGTCATGGCAGGGCAGACCAGGCCCTAAGCCTTGGTTGGCGACTGGTCTAGGATCGAAGCTCCGACAGGCGGACAGTTAGAGCATTGCTTTGCTGATCCGGCAGCTTCTGCAGCTTGTCTTGTTCCAGATGTAGGGGTGTTACCTTTCCTCTGGAGTGAACTAGGCAGGCCGAGAGAGGGATCATGCTGCATGGGCAACACATGATCTCTATATTTTAGCCCAGGCTTTGTGCTATGGAGAGATGATGGTGGAAATGACCACGTGTTCAGATGCACCCACTGTGAACGGACATTTACAGCGCAAATTGGCCTTATCAGTCGCACTCGCTACCGCCATAGTTAAAAGTTATTATGCCTTTTTAAAGCACAAACTATCGTCTGTCAAGACGGCAAGGTGCCAATGGAATATTAACCTATATTTGTTTCTTTGAATCACCACCGAGTGCCTATTAATCTATTACATATGGATATAGCACAAATATGCCTCATACGCTTTAAAGCGTGTAAAAAGGTGTGGGGTTATTAATTAAAGAGAAAGGGGATGACAACCTTAATTCTAACAGCCAACTGTATAAGAAACTTGAACAGGCTCAATAAGACTTTCTAGGGGTATAGACTAATTATAAAGTGCTGTTTCCTAACAGAGGTCAATAGAGTACTGGAAATTTACCTAACCTTCGAGAGTATAGATAGCACTCATTCTATAATAATGTTGTCCCTTGACAAATATTATCAATGAGAACACACATGAAAAGACTCAAACACCAAATATCAAGTAAATAAACAACTCTAAAATACAACACATAACATTCTATAGGGATAACCTGGGGAAAGGGGAAAGATTGTGCATGTTCAGGTAACATGGCACCACTAAAAAAAAGGACAACAACATTTCAATACAAGATATGTCAATAATATCTAATTAATTAATTAACTGTCCAGATATTGTCTTGCAGAAGTAAGGAAATTACCACGTTCCTATCTCCATTGTTTCAACTACACATATAATTGTTTTATGTTTCACTACACAGGAATGCTAATGTTCATTATTTAAAAGGAGTCACTAATGGGGTTACTGGGTTAAGAATCATGCGAGTGTTGGCACGGGGAAAACATGAAGTAATATTAAAAGAGGCCTAGTGGCGTTTATCAAGCTGGGGTTGATGTACGGACAATGGAGAGGCCAGTGATTAATAATGGTGAAGCTCTCTTCCCGCGTTGGAATATGCATTCTCCTCCTCCTGCCTTGAGGACTATGACTCTTCTGTTGTTAGTCATCATCATTTGTGAAAATACCCCATCTTTATCCAAAGACCTTTACAAAGACCTTTTTTCAGCCCAATAAAGAAACCACTCTTCCCCGTAAACAATATGTGCCAAACACAATAGTCATACCCACAGAAAAAAGTGCAAAAGAGAAGACAACAATCACCAAACAATGACAACAACAAAGAAGAGAGAGAGAGGAAGTGAAGTGATTATGATACAAGGGTGGGTCACCTAGACCTGGCCTTATCGGGCCCCATCACCTCAACGTCTACATCTTGACATGATATGTCTCTCTCACTCCTGCCTTATGGAGGTGAATTATTCTCATTCTTTCAAAGGCTCTAGCGCCGAGAATATATGGTGGACATGAGCAAAGGTAATGCTATTTCTCCGTCTTGGCAGTGCTTCTCTTTCCCTATAAAAGTATAGACAACCTCACATCACACGTATACATATTTATATAAACTAATTATTAATTCTCCCTACATGAATACACATATAAAGAAACACAGTCTCCTCTGAACACAGAGACCAGAAATTATAAGAGAACTCCAGAAAAGTGTCATCTATAAAATCTACAGGCGAAATTATAGAACAGCCTCTCCGTGGAAACATAACCACATATGGAAAATCTAAATGACTAGAGGAAGTGAAGTTCATCTCTCATAAATCGTATGAACAGAGCCAGAATAAAGTTCAGTCACTATCTCATTAAGTCGAAGAAATAATCACTTCTTTCCTCCTAAGATAACTCAATAACTTCTTAAAGAAACTCTACTATAACTTCAGATGTACCAGTTCATAAGTTAACTATGGTTTCCAACTTACCAAAAGACATCATGAACTTTAACGAAAACACAACACCACAACAACAGCAGCCGACTGGCCAAAACGTCTGATTTCGTCAGTTCATCTCTCAACATACAACTTCTGCCAGCATCTGATGAGCTCACCTTATTATCATATATTATGTTAATGAAAGTTCTCCTGCCACTTCCAATGGTAGGCCACAATTTTCTCCCGTGGGTGTTAGTGATATTCTTGGAATTGTGGAAAAGGTAGATAATTTGAAACAAAGGGAATGATTTTCCCAGTTGTAGCCCCTGTCTCTTGCCACGCGGTGATTCTTCATGACAAGGATCTTGACAAACATCCTCTGGGATGGGCTCATTCTGCCATCTCGCCTGTGATCAGACATCAGGTGTTCATCTTTTCTTAGCTTGTTTACAATCCAGTCGTTGACATTTTTGTACAAGATGAAGAGGAGAAGTGAATGTTGAAGTTAAAAATCACAGCTGTTTCTGTCTGGGGGACCATTTTACACTGAAGTATTTGCTTCTTTATATATTTGCTGTGTTTCTGGATTTATCAGGGCTGAACAAGAAATGTTACAAAGTTCCCCTCCAATACAATTCTTCCAACTGGAAAACTGGAACATCACCCAACCGTTGACAATTTTATACAGGGTGAAGGGGAGAATTGAATGTTAAAGTCAAAAATAACAGATGTTTCTGTCGGAGGTTCTGTCTTTGGGGACCTTTTAACACTGACGTATTTGTCTCTCTATATATCTTTGCAGTGTTTCTGGATTTATCAGGGTTGAAGAAGAAATGTTGCAAAGCTCCCGTCCAAGACAGTTCTTTCCGTCGGAAAATTGGAGCATCAGCCAAATGTAACATTACGAAACCTTCCACCTTAGTCCATCTCCTCATTTTTGTTTCCTATTTCCTTTGGGTCTGTCACAGTATCTGGAATAGGATGACGACTGAGGAAGTCTGCTCCAACATTCAATTTTCTAGGTACGTATTCCAGTCTGAAATGAATATGGGTGCACAAGCAGAGACCATCGTATCAGTCTTGCATTCACATTCCTAGAAGCTGCCAGAAACATCATAGGTTCATGGTCACACTGCAACGTAAGTGGTTTCTCATACAAATAGGCTTGAAATTTTTCCACAGCCCAAACAATGCCAAACAGTCCTTCTCGGTGGTTACTCTATAACTTCATAAAGAACTTTACTATAAATTCAGATGCACTAGTTCCTAAGTTAACTATGGTGTCCAACTTAACAAAAGTCATTAGGAGATTAAACACAAACGCAACACCACAATAAAAACAGCCTAACTGGCCCCGCGTCATATTCCGTCAGTTTATCTCTGGTGACTACGCCTCAATATTGTTCTTTTTTGCAAACGTCCCTGGGACTCCCTCATTATCATAAATTATGTTAAGCGGTATAATTTGAGTATAAACGCAGATCATAAAGCAGTCGTTGCCACAATAAGAACCATCAGAAGAGGAAAGCAAACAGCAGGAAAATACATGCCATGTGAATCAGTAAACTTAAAAAACCTTAAAGAAGAGGCAGTAAGGGGAAATTATGTGAAAGAACTAACTGAAATCTTTATGAAATTACCTATAGAAAGAAAAACAGTGGAAGAAGAATGGGAGATGTTCAAATCAAGCATTTTAAATACTGCAAAAATAACATGTGGAACCACGAAAAACGCAAAACACGGATAAAGAAAATAACAGGTTGGTGGAACGCAGAGGTAAAGAAAGCGGTAAAAGACAAAAAGGAAAAATATAAAAAGTGACTGAAGAACAAACAGGAATGTGATTACATATAATAGAGAATAGCGAGAAGACATGTGAATAAAATAGTAAAGAGGGAAAAACAAAAAGACTGGGAAGAGTATGGAGAAACCTTAAATAAAAACTACAAGAAGGCAACTAGAAACTCCTACAAAAAGATAAGTGCAATGTGAACCAGAGGAGAACCCTTTGGTCCAACTGAAATAATTAATGGCAAAAATGAAGAACCAATAAGTTTCCAAAAAAAAAAAAAATAAACCCTAATAAGATGGAAGAACTTCTCAACATCCCATCAGATGTCACAAGACTTCAAGAAACCTACACAGATGCCACCGAAGAATTAGAATCAGACATACTAAAAGAAGAAATTATAGAAGCCATCAGATTAGCCCCATTGAACAAATCACCAGGACAATATGAAATACCAAATGAACTAATTAAAGCAGCAAGAGAAGTGGGAACTGCATGGCTACTTAGACTATTCAACCCTGTTTGGGTAGAACAACAGACACCACGAGACTGGGGAAATGCCATTATCATCCCAATTTGGAAAATAAAGGCAGCAAACGAGATTGCACACAATACAGAGGCATTTCACTGTTGAGTCATACTGGGAAAATATATTGCAAAATTCTTGAGAAAAGACTACGAACTACTATAGAACCCAAGCTAAGGGAAACACAACTTTGATTTAGGAAAAACAAAGGATGCACAGATGCCATTTTTGCCCTTGGACAACTTATAGAAAAATTAATCGAATTCAATGGAACACTCTACTTAGCCTTTGTCAACCAAGAAAAGGCATTTGATAGAGTAGATAGAAACAATCTGTGGGAAATCCTTAAACAATATGGTAGTGAGTACACATCTAACAAACCTATGTAGAAGCTTATACAACAACAGTGAATGCATAGTGAGAGCAACTGGAGGACACTCAGAACCCTTCACCATAAGATCTGGAGTACGACAAGGTTGTGTCCTGTCCCCTCTCTTGTTCATAACATATATAGACAACATATGTAAAGAAACCAGCCAAACAGAGACCGCAAGAATACCGCATGACGAGAACACAGAAGAAGAACCATCTGCATATCTAACCATTAGAGAACTCCTGTTTGCGGACGACCAAGCACTAATAGCAAAATCAGAAGCTGAATTACAAGACCACATGAATAGTCTAAATGAAATGTGTAGGGAACATAACATGAAAATTAGCACAAGCAAAACAGAGGTAATGACTATAACTAAAGAAGAAAAAACAACAACAATTCACCTAAACGAACATCCCTTGAAACAAGTAAAGAGTTTCAAGTACCTAGGAAGTATAATATCATCAAATGGCAGATCAGAAGACGAGATCGAAAATAGATGCAATAAGGCAAACCAACTCATTGGACAAATGGCACCAATACTAAAGAACAAACATGTATCAATAACTACTAAGAAAGCACTTTACAACACAATCTTCCTACCAACTCTATGCTACCAATGCCAAACCTGGACAATGACAGAAAAAGAGAAAAGAAAAATCACAACAACAGAAATGAGATTCCTGAGACGAATACTCAACGTATCAAGAAGAGATAAGATCAGAATTGAAGAAATCAGGACTTAAGTGGGGGTTAAGCAGCACTAGATTTTATTAGAAAGCAGCAAGTCAAATGGTTTGGCCATGCAAGTAGGTTACCAGTCAACAGCATACCACAACAAGCAATGATGTACAGACCAGATGGAAACAGAGGAAGAGGTCGACCACGTAAACATTGGACGGAGGGAATAGCAGAGTCCATGGGACTATCGATATATGAAGCCCATAATCGGGCAATCTCACGATGTTTATACTTCACCTCGACACCGCAAGGTACAAGAGGAATAGGATGGGATGATATGTTAAGAGGTAGTACCTTTGCCGCCCATTGAAAAATCTTTAGTGTGTGTGGGGGTGTGTTGGCGTGTCTGAAATTGGGGGTAGAGGCGGGGGGGGGGGGGTAATGTTGTATTCGCCCGCCAAATCCTTGGTGTAGGCGTTAATTTCTTCGTGGCAGTGTAGGTGGTGTCTCTTTGTAGTCGCTGTTTCCAATTTCCCAAAGTCCGGATGGTTCAGGTCTTATATAAACAAAGGGGAATGTGAAAAAGCAGGAGAATAATTTTCCAGGTTGTCACCCCTGTTCTGGCCGATGATCAAACGACAGGTGTTCATCTATTCTTAGCTTGTTTACAACTTCAGTCGTTGACAATTTTCCACAAGGGAAAGGGGCAAAGTGGGGAAGTGTTAGTTCTAGAAAACATAGCCACGTTCACTTCAATCTCCCCCTAATATAGAGACAGTATTGATCCATCTTTCTGGTTTTTCAGTATGTTTCTGGCTGAACAAAATATATTATGTTACATACATCCTGGCGCTACCAACAATGATGGATAGGCATAAGATCCTTCAGGCCAAGTGGTGCCTGAAAGTTGCTGCAGATAGAGATCACCCCCTGCATGAAGCCATGGATATGGTCAAGGATCGTAGACTAAGACGAGGCAGGTTCTAGATGGCACAGGCAGAACGTCAAGTGTGTGAACTAGAGACCATCAATAGGGAAAAAGAGTGGGTTGAAGTTCCGAAAGACATGACGGACTGGCACAATGTAATAGTAACACTGGGTCGTGAGTGCAGAGAATGGGCAGCGGGCTGCGCTGAGTTTGAAGTGCAAAAACTGATCCAGAGTAACAGACATCGAGGTGACATAGTCATCTACACCGATGGGTCAGTGGTGAGAAACAGACGTAGTGGTTGGGGTTGAAAAAGGAGAATCTGGCATATGAGACTACGACCTTCAGCAGGAGAATGGAGGTAGAAGCAGTAACAGCGGCATTCCATTGGTTAGAGGAGAGTGCTGCAACACACATCGTATTTATTACGGATTCAAAGCGTATGCTTAGTAAGGTGGAGAAAGGAATGTTTCGTGTGGAATGGCTATCATCGCTTCAGAGTTCACAGATTGTGAGAATTGTATGGATATTTTGCCATGGCCATGCGTGGGTGCGGGGAATGAACAGGCAGATAAGCTGGCAGGGAATGAACCTCTTGGTGGTAGACTGCCTATGGACAAAGGGGATGTGGTCGTGCGCTTGTGGGACCAGGTGGAAAATCCGGGGGAACAGATTGAGAACCTGCATGTGGAAATAATGAGATTACGGGAAATCGACAGGAGTTCTGGAAAAATCTCAAAGCTGAGAAGTGAGACCAGGAGAACTTTAAATCAGATAGCGGTGGAAACGATTAGTATTATGACTCTTCGCTGGCTATTGAACGAGGGGACAGAGCACGTATGGGAATGTCCTGAGTGCAGTGATCTCAGTTCTTAACTCAACTCAACTCAACTCAGCTCAACTCAACTCAGCTCTCTCATTTCCGGATAATCCACATTGATATGACATCCACTGTGTGATGACCTTACTCTGGCTGCCTAGTTCAGAAAGTAGTGTCCGTAGTACTGGCAAGCACTGATTTCGCAACTGTCAGGCTGTGTATCATAGTGGGTATTTTGTAATTTCTCTGCTGCTATCTTGATTGTCTAGATTTCTGCATCATAATTATGGCAGTACTTTCGTGTTACTACCCTGGCCGTGTCCCTAGAATTATTTGGGTATTGTATGTACACTTCCGTCCCTTCATTTCGAACAGCATTTTGTGCTGATTCATCTGTGTATACTCCGATTCAGAGGTCCTGTGGGCATTCTTCATCAAGAAAACTGAGAATGATATGCAGAAATCTGTATTTGTAGCTTTACTCAAGAGGCCATGGGCAAATGAATGCGAAAATGTTCGTAAAATCAATTTCATTAATAATATCACCAAACACCTACTCAGAATTATAATGGGGGAAACAAGAATGACAATAAAGATGGAATTTAGTGAAGAAATAGAAATATAGAATGCAAATTACACTTTCTGAGCACTAAAAGAGAGATTAACTGAGACACATAAGTGTCTATATTTGTATTTTATAGATTATGCCAAGATATTCGATAAAGTGATGACGTGATAAAAATGTTGAACGATGTACTAATTAATGGGACAGATCTTATCATAATCATTTAAAACTTATTTACTGGAAACAAGTAGCAGTAATTAAAACATTAATTGAAGTGTGTAATGATGAATAGATGAAGCATAAAGTAAGACAACTATATGTATGTGTGTGCGTGTGTGTGTAGTGAAATAAAAAAGAGAAAAAGATTAATGATAGTGGGCTAGAAATACGAATTTGTGGTTATAATATAAAAATCTGCGTTATACAGATGACATATCTGAAAACACCAGAGATATATGGTAGTTAATATTGTGAATCTATTTGTCTTTAAGACTGGTAGATTCTTTATTTGTCCCAACGTTGAGTTCCCAATGCCAAACGTAGACAGCCCTAGAAACACACAGGCGTAAAATCAACACCATGCGAGATGCGATGCATAAGAAACGCAGCTGGAAAAACAAGAAGAGATAGAAAGACAAATGCAAAACTAAGAACAAGTATAGTGATAACGCCTGTTACTGATTTTATAGAACACCAAAGAACACTAGGAAGAGGTTAACGAAAGTGTAACAGTATATATAACTATAAGAAAGACAAACAATGTTTTTCGTAATGCAATGAGAAAGGTGGCAGTAGAGAACATCATGGCGACTAAAAAGATTAGAGGTGGGTGAGGCAGAGGCAGACTGGGAGAAACGATGCTTGATGGTCTTAGGGGAACGTCACCAGTATAACTGATCCAGAACACCAAGGACCGAGATCTGCGGGTAGACATGAGGACATACGCCGTTCGACAGGACACATTATGTTGGCTGGCAATAATAAAAGCTATATGACAGTCATAGCTTGTGTCATGTATTGTCAATGTATGTGTGTGTGTGTGTGTGTGTGTGTGTGTGTGTGTGTGCGCGCGCGAGAGAGAGAGAGAGAGAGAGAGAGAGGAGAGAGAGAGAGAGAGAGAGAGAGAGAGAGAGAGAGAGAGAGAGAGAATATATATTGTCGGTGCAGCTCAAGAGTTCATGTATTGTCAGTGTGTGTCTGAAAGTTATTGGATGGTCAGTTAGAAATACGTAAATAATAAGAAGAACGAAGTAAGTTAACGTAGCTATTTACTGGACCAGAAACGAGAGTGACCAGCATAAATACGTGTCAGTGTAATTCCCACGCATTGTCGTGCTCAGTAAGAGAAATAGGCCAAGACTTTCAAGGAACTTTGACCGGACACAAGAAGCGCAGTACTAAACCTAAGCATTGAACAAAGGGCACTTATCGTTAGATTCATCCAGGGGAAATACAGTATATATGTTTGTGCGTACTAATGTTTCGACTTGTATATTTCAACAGCGACGGCGAGGAAAGGGCAAACATAACCATTGTGGCTTCTAACGACTAATTCTAAGACATGCTGATTAATTCTGACGCCACGGCTAAGAGTATCAAGAGCCAACCCGTTTTCCAAGACAGATGTCACACGATCAAAAGTATCTTACACTGATTTGTCTCAACTGACAGACGGGAGAACGGATCAGAACAAAGAGCCATTGGAAACGTGTACAGTGTAAAGTGAATCTTAATAGATAAATCGCCAAGTGTGGACAGGAGATGAGCGCAGCTCCGCTGGAAGGGTTGTAACAACCTAGGATAGATATTTGAGGCTTTAAGGGTGTGGTTCGGGTGGAGTGCATTAGTGGACACTTCCGATTGTAGTGGGTCTCAGATATGTTGAACACCATAAGTCACGACCAAATTCTGCCAAGTTCAATGTTATCAAGTGTTGCATACACCTCTGTCTTGTACCTCTCTCAACGAGCAGTAATCGTTTATTCCCCAACAAAAGTTCATAACAATGACCTTGAGAACATCCGTTGGGATACGTCAATGTATCTGATCTGAATGTTCTGTAGACAAATGGATGAAGTTCGATGAATAAGTTATCAGACATTTACAGAATTAGTCGTTTAGTCGTTGGATCAACATCGCGGCACACGGGTGTAACTCATAAGTGCTCCGTTTCCTCCTAACTCAAACTCAGCTAATGCATTAAAATGTCGAACGGGAACATTAATCTACAGTGTTTGTTTTCAGTGCATCATTGAAACTTGCTTTGTATGAGAAAAAGAACCAAGAAAGTTTTGTCACAAAGGTTTATGAGTTTCTGCATCTTTAAATATTTTCTTGTTGATGAATGCTTTTAGATACGAGAAGAGGTTCGGTGTATTACTTCCAGTGGGGCAAAGCGACGTTCCATAAGACCAAGCAAGCATTGTATTCACCGTAACTGGATGAGAATTGCAACATCAGTCAGCGACAGTAATTCACCGATAGTTTTCCTCCAGTAGAGCCGGCCGCTCAGAAAGCAATGGCAAACTACTGAGCGTAATCTTGCCAAGAGATCAACATACAGCTGAAAGATGCTGGTATTGACAGCTAAGTCCTGTAAAAAGGATATGCTAAAAAAAAAAAAAAAAAAAGTAGTAGGCCTCTTTCAGTCCTGAAGGATCATAGAGTTGTGCCGCTGGGGAGGTACCTGACAGTATCCACTGGCGACTGTATAGTCCAATATGAGAGTGACAATCGCTATCACAGTTTCCGCATCTGTAAGACGAGGCGGGTTCCGCAGTAAGTGACTGCATTTTAGGCCTGTGCCGCCTATACTCAGTTTGATGGATCAGATTGCGCCCAAAGAGCACCAGTCCGTTTCATACTTGTCTTCTCCAGGAACGCCTGTCTGTTGCAACTTTCTCCCATGTGTCTGTGTTTACACACATCCCTATATCGCATTTGGGGTCTTCCGGTTGGCCTCTTCCCTGTGCCTGTGGCTAGTTCTCCATATAGGAGATCTGTGAGAATACGTTCATCCTCCATTTGAGATACACGGCCCAGCCACAGGTGGCGTCTCTGCTTGAGGAGGGTGTGCACTGTGGTAATATCTGCTCTTTCAAGCACATGTTTGTTTGTTATGTGGTCTTTCCACGATATGTCCAGGATACGTCTTAGACATCTCATATGGAAGGAATTCAACTTTCTTTCCTGTCGTGAATAGTTGTCCCCTATAGTTTTGTAATTTAACGCAATTTAACAAGCCGATCTAGTGAGCAGATATATTCTTTCCGGTGAGTGTTCAAATATTATTATTATTTTTTTATTTTTTTTTTTTTTTTTTGGGGGGGGGGGGGGGGGGGCGGTTCTGTGGCGAAAGAGTTCCATACGCAATTCTTAATCCCATTACCGATTTGGCAGCAGACCGCCTGCCGTTGATTTTCATACAATTGTATGAGTGCCGGCCGTTCAGAAAGCAATTGCAAACTTCTGAACGTAAACTTGACAAGAAATCACAAATAGCAAAACAGAAAGAACTCCAAACATATAAAACACAAATTCTACAAATGAGGCACCAGAAAATGTATCATTGCAACCCAGCAGAGTGTATATAACTTCATACAGGGAGATAGCCAACACCGGGAAGCCATTGGTGTCTTTCAAGTAACTGGAGACATAAGTGTATATGTTTTGACTGACATACATAGGTGGCGTTTTTTTCTGTGGCCTGTTTCTGCCCCGGTGCCTCTGATTAGGTTTTTAAAAAAAAAAATTTATTTTAAGGAGGAGGGGTGGGGGGGGGGGGGGAAATGGGAGAGATTGGTCAGCTATACAGGAATTAGATAGTTAGTCGTGGTTTCATCTTCACGGCAACGGGTCCTCCCCATTATGCTCCGTTCCTGTGCCAATGAATATCACACGAAATGCTCCTCACTGCCCTATGTAAAAAGTGGGATAGACATGAGTCTAGATAAGCCAAAAGCCCGCACAGGTACACTGTGCATAATGTCGACGTCAGAATGCCAAAACAAAAGTTCTCCACAGGAAATATAGTTCATTGTCGATGGAAGCGGCAGTCACTAGGAAACCAGCCACACATTACATGTATTAAAAGTCGAGAGGATCGACTTCCTTGCCCTGAGATTTATCCCACATTGCTTGGTCCCTTTCAGCAAGGCTGCCAGCTGAAAGCACCGCACAAAGCACGAACATCGTAGCTCCAGCGACGACACACAGGAGTCTCCGGGGAAAATGCACCCGTGAACCGAAAAGGCAATCCAGTTAATTCCAAGCAACAGGCAAGCGCCATCGTTCCGAACATGCAGTTCACGCTACAACAACTGCGGACAGATGTTCACAGCTCACAGTGTCGCACCACACACTCAACTCAGTAGCAGGGCGACGGAGCCATGCACTACCAGTCCAACATGAGGAAAATGCGACTACAAACCGTAGCCAGAAGCATAAATACTCTAGAGGCTTAACGGTTCAATTGCCTATCCGCCATGGAATACAATCACAAGTGACAGAATAGGTGATGTGGCTAGAAAGTCTTCATCAACACACACACACACACCACATACACACACATACAGAGGAGAGAGAGAGATGAGGAGAGAGAGGAGAGAGAGAGAGAGAGAGAGAGAGAGAGGAGAGAGAGAGAGAGAGAGAGAGAGAGACTCTGGTAAAAGCGTATTATAACTGCTAAAAAAGTAACTTAGCTGAGGTTCGGGAGACGTCTAAATTAAATCTGAGGGCACTAACATCAAACTGCATGATGAGCACCGTATGTCAGTCAGTGTCTAGGTTGTGACAGTATATTGTTGTGTGTGCTGATCCAGGCTTTCTAGCCGCATCATCCACGTTGGTCGTTTGTGATTGCCTTCTTGTAAAACTGGTTAATGTGTTGTTGTTGTTTTTGTTTTTTTTTGCACTCGCTCGCTTTGAACTCAAGCGTAGTCCATACACACTATTTACAGTAGTGATGGACTGAATTTTGCGTGTGGATTAGCTTTCCCTATTAACAGTGCCCCTCGCCATCAGGCGAACCCACTCCGACTTTAGAGGTACTTATAAACCTAGTCTGTGGCGGTCTCTGTGGCTGAAGGGCTTGCGAACGCGGTTTGTGAGCCCGTATACCCGGGTTCGAAACACGGCGGTGCTGGTTTTTTCGAAAAAGGTATAGAGACCGGTCGTTCAGAAAGCAATGGCAAACTACTGAACGTAACACTTGCCTAGTACATCAACAGCAGCTGAAAATGTGGTGTTTTTACTGCAACGTCCCGAAAAGGGGTCGCAAAAAAAATTTTTTTTAATAACCTACGTCACCAACCCGAAGGCCAACATTTTTGTCCCGCTCTCCGGGGTAGGGGGGTTTAACCGCTAACCTGGCATCAGCACAGTGCATGTTTAATAACACGCGTTTTTACCCATTCGGCCATGTGGACCGCATTTGCGATTGTATTTTAACAGCTCTACTGTTGTTTACCTTTTGCATTCTCGCCATTCTTGCAGTCGTTTCAATAAACATCTATCATATCAATAATAGAGTACCACCGCCTAAATTCTGAGATAAGTAGCACACTTTTTATTTTAAATTGTCATTTTTTCTTATTGTTTTTTGTATTTTTTCATCAGTTATCAGTTATCAATTGGGGTATCTTCATTGCACCCGGACATTGTCCCTAGGTGCTCCAAATTTCCCCCCCCCCCAGCATATGCATCAGATCCGGTGGCAAAAGTGCCAGTTCTGTGTTGGTTGAGAGGCGCCTTTTTTTCCCCATGTACCTCTCGCGTCGGCTGTGCCGATTCCCTTTCTCCCAAGTCTTTCATCCTGGAAACCCATGTGGACGTCAAAGTCCTTGTTCTCGCCATATCTTTGGGCTTTAATAACTCGGCCCAAACCATGGGCAAGCCTCTACAGGCCGTGCAGAGCCGGCCAGTTTATCAGCTCGTTCATTCCCCCGACTCCCCCATGTCCGGGACG
>JACEFZ010022191.1:0-50382 GCA_014155875.1 Cepaea nemoralis
AAATGCCTTTGTGAATGTCAACCAATGAAAACCTTTTTTATTTAGGGGATTACTCGAGCAAAAATCTTGCCTGTAATGCTGAGTAGGGAAATGCCGCGATAGTTGTTGCAGTCGCTTCTGTCGCCTTTGTTTTATAAAGGGTAACAATGTTTGCGTCTTTCATATCTTGTGGTACTGATTTTTCTGTCCAGCAGAGCTGAAATATTGCATACAGTTATGGGATGATTGTTTCTTTGCCACATTTTAAAATTTCAGGTGGAATACTATCTTTTTCTGGTGCCTTGCCGAGCTTGAGAGTGTTTAGTGCTTCGCTGATTTCTGTGAGGCATGGTTCGTTATCCAAGGCATGCATGGCGGACTGTTGATCGATGGCTTCCAGAGCTTCTTCACTGACAGTGTTAACCACTGAGTATAGCTTCGAGTAGGGTTCTAAACAACGATCCATTTATTTCGCTCGATCTTTTATGATTACCCCCTCAGTTGATCGTAAAGGGGCCATCTTATTTTTTGATGGACCGACAGCTTGCTTGATGCCCTCGTACATTCCTCTTATATTTCCAGTGTCTGCACAAGTTTAAATTTGATCAGAGAGCTGTAGCCAGTACCTGTTCGCACATTTTCTTGTCATCTGTTGTACTCTATTTCTGGCCGTTCGCAATGCCTGCAGTGTTTTCTCTGAAGGTGATGTTTTATACACTGAGAGTGCATGTCTCGTTATCTCCAGGACTGGGAACATCTCTTCAGAGTGTGCTTCAAATCAGTCGGTTGACTTAGTTTGCTTCTTGCCAAATGTTGATAGTGCTGCACTGTAGATGGTGTCGCAAAAATGACTCCATCTCTCGGTGGCAGTTCCGTTTGTGGTGCCAGGCAGTCTCCGCTAGAGCCAGGGTGAATTTGTTGACCTTCTCTTTGTTTTGGGTGCCGCTGGTGTCAATGCCTGGTCTTCCTTCTGTTCTGCTTCTGTAGATTCTCTTGGGCTTTATCTTCACCTTGCTGGAGACGAGTGAATGGTCAGTGTCGCAGTCGGCACTGTGATAACTACGAGTCAGCCGTACATTGCGGAGATTGCTGCGTTTGGTGAGCACCAGGTCGAGTTGGTGCCAGTTCTTTGATGTAGGGTGCCTCCATGACACCTTGTGTTGAGGTTTCGTGTTAAAGAAGGTGTTGGTCACGCACAGATTATGATGGCTGCAGAATTCCAAGAGACGTTGTCCATTGTCATTGATCTTCCCAACGCCAAACTGTCCTAGACATGAAGGCCAAGATTTGTGACCTGAGCCAATCCTGGCATTGATCTCCCCCAGGATAAAGAGATGTTGTTTCTCTGGTGTTTCACTGACGTCTTTGCTAAGGTCGTTATAATACTTGTCCTTAGATTCTGATGCTGCAGTTAGTGTTGGAGCGTCTGGAGTTGGGGCTTCAGTATTCTTTCAGTGCCTTCACTTGGTGGTATGATGGACTTAAGCAGCTTGTTTCTGATAGCGAAGCCAACTCCATGCTCCTTGCTCTCTCCACACGGCTTGCCATGAAAGTAGAAAGTGAAGTCCCTCTCCTTGATGTTTCCAGATGTCACATAATAGACCAACATGATTTAACCAGTGATGAGAATAAAAGGCGATCTGAATTAGCGGCCTGTTCGAGGCCAAAGGTTGTTTCAACAAATCCAGAAAATGTAACTGCACTTGTTTACATCTGGTCGACGGATTGGAAACACTCGGTGGTGAGTGAGACGGGTCCCTGCATCGCTTTGACAGTTTGTCAACATTCGAATACAGATAGAACCCGTCGGACCCTGGTTACAATCGGATGTCAGCCTTCACAGGTCGGGCAAAGTTAACAGCTGCAGATGTGTAGGGGAAGTGAGTGAGCTGAATCATACATCGCTTTGACAGTTCATAAACAGGTTGGATTGAGAGCGGAAGTACTCAGCTCGGAAGAAAACAGTCTGTCTGTCATTTAGAATTTCCCAACATCAAACGGAAGGATGGCTGGGATTGTCACCCCGCGACAGAAGATTGGCAGCTTGTTGGGGAAACCCGTTGTTGTATCCATACGGTAACTCGCTAGTTTGTTTTGGGAGTCAAAACAAGTGATGACAACTCTGACAGTGACTAAGCCAGGGAGGATAGATTCTTGACAATGGATGATATGTCCAAATAACACCTGCAGGACATCAATACCGTCACGTGACCAATTTTAGGTTTTGCCATAAACCATGATTGGGAGAAACAGTGTTGACCAAAACCGTGGATTATGATGGACGTGTTTGTGGGAGAGCTCTACAGT
This sequence comes from Cepaea nemoralis, assembly GCA_014155875.1. Classification (NCBI taxonomy): domain Eukaryota; kingdom Metazoa; phylum Mollusca; class Gastropoda; order Stylommatophora; family Helicidae; genus Cepaea; species Cepaea nemoralis. Next base: position 2,287 of record JACEFZ010022191.1, read on the forward strand.
ATTAGATTAATTAAATATTAACTAGCATGTGTCGTTATGGCAAAGTGTAGCAGCCATCCCGGAATGAGGCGGTTTTGCATAAGGTAGTCAATATAGTCTATTTAGGCCTAATTAATATAGGCAGTGGTCTTGTTAAAACTAGAGTGTGATGATTAGCACTGTTAGTTGAAAATAGATTAGTGAAGTGTTGATAAGCTTTACTAGTTGAGAATTGAGTAATGAGGGATAATTGGGATATTCCAGTGAAATTTTTTTCCTTCTTGTCTTGGCCTGTGTAAACCTCTGTGTTCAGTTCATCTGTCCCTGACAGTTTAGGTTCACTGTATTTCTGAGCGAGGCCGATGGCCACGATCATCTAATAGAGATCAGTGACGGGGAGGCTATCACCAGTTGTATGATTTATTTTACAGGTTCCCTCTGGTTGGAATGAAGAACACGGAACCAAGGAAAAATCCGATCCCGGATAAAGTTTGGCGCAGGAAGATTGGCCAGCAACTTTATCAAAGAGCTTATGCTAGAGGAAGATGATCAACATTGCTCAGTGGAGCTGAATGGTATATGTATTCTACAGGATAAATACCGAATGAGTTTTAGGTCATACAAGTTTTAACACACCAGTAGTGATGGATATTCAGTTCACTTGTGACTAGAACAAAAATAAAGGACTCTATTGGAGTATAGACAATAACTGTTTAATAGTGAGAACTATAGAACATGTAGCAAGAGACAAAACGCCATGTTCATGAGACAGCGTTCTATTATTTTTCACTGTGCGGAATTCATGAGATCGTGGTTTCTCTAAAACTATTAGAAACCATTGTGTTAGGAACAATAATAGTATTTTTTCACGGATTATATTTACATGGGATTCAGATCTCATGGTCATCAGAGCTCCTGGAGGAGGACATGTCTGGAGAGAAGGATACGACTTCGGTGAGGTCTATTGTACTGACTCGTGTGGATGTCGTGTAATCCTTGCCATGATGAGTGGACTCTGATCCTGGACTTTGAAGGCTGACCTATACATTTACATTAAAATACACGACACACATTTTCTTCGCATACACGTCTCATATACGTTACACTTTTCTTTTAATAAATTAATCTTTATTGATTTTTAGAAGCAAGAGTTGTTGAGTATGTTGCGTTGGGGAAGTATGAGAGGGGACATAGTACGACAGTGAGAGAGTGATAGGAAAAGGTGTCCATGGGCTGATGGAGTGTGTTGGACGGAAGCTAGTGGTTCTCCAAGATATTGATAGGAAAGAAAAATTATGATGTGGGTGTTGACTCTCCTCACTCCAGGGACGACACTTTAAAGGAGGACACGACACCAGATTCTTGGAGTATGGTCTCTTGCATGGCGACAATTCTATCCCCAGTCTGAGTAGTTCGTTGTTTATCACTGCAGTTTTGCGGGCATCCACAATCTCGTTTAAATCGTCTGAGATGCCAGGGGTCATGGTTCTTACGTTCCTGGTTCCCAGCATTAGGGCCGGTTGTTTTGTTTTTTTCTTGTTGCTAGGTGTATAGATTGCGGTCATTGTGTCAGGATTTTCCCCATAAGCTCCACACACCCTCAGGAGCAGATGAAACGTGGCGAGACAACACCTTATTGACTGGGGGATGCCCAGTTTAGGCAGACGGTAGCTGTCCAGTGAGATATGATGATCTCTCCCACCGTCGGAAGCAACCCCTAGCGCCTTGTTCTACGCCAATCGAGTATTAAGATTTTTAACCGGCAAATGCTGCTTCCCGTGGTGTCACTGCTTTACGCGGTGCTGAAGTGACCTCTTCAGGGCACAAGCCTGGGCAATGGAAATAAGAGAACCACATGTTGCCCAGTAGCAAGTTCCCCCTCTCCACGTCGCCGATGTTGACCAAGGGAAAGGCAGTGTTCAATGCAACTTGCCACCGGTGCCGTCGCAGGAGTTGCCAGAACTATGTTGTTTACTCCCGAAGCCTTTCCCATATGGGTATACCCGCAAGGCAGCGGGGTTTGAGAATTAGAGTTCCCTCTCTTAGAAGAGATACCAACCAAGGCTGACAAGCTTCCTCTGCCCGGGAATCAATAGGGAGGGAAGTCTACCATTCTTCCTTCCTGGCAGTGACCATACTGATCGGATGACCGTAGCCATTTTCTCTATTGTGAGATCCTCTGCCCACTGTCACTGACTTGAAACCATAACCAACAACTATCTGTCGGCTGTTCCCAAGTCCAATCCACCACCTGCTCCCATGGCTTCACGTTACCCTGTTTTTTTTTTTTGGGGGGGGGAGGGGGGGGGGGGGCTAAAAGAGTACCCCACCTTGCTCAAGAGTGTCCCGTAGGCTAGAGGAGGGAAGGAGGCACCTAACATCTCCTTTGATAGGGAATACCCCTATCCCGCTATCTTAACTAGATAGATGTTTGTAGATGTGACTAGATGGCTACATAGATGTTGCTAGATGTGTCTAGATGGCTAGATAGAGGTTCTAGATGTGGCTAGATGTGGCTACATCGATGTGGATAGATGTGGATAGATAGATGCTGCTAGATATGTAGCTGGATGGCTAGATAGATGTGGCTAGATTTGCAAGATTAGTTAGACATTGCTAGATATGGCTAGATACATGTGGCTAGATGTGTCTAGATAGATGTGGCTAGATGGCTAGATAGATGTTGCTAGATAGGGCTAGATAGATGTGGCTAGATGTAGCTAAATTTGGCTAGAGAGATGTTTCTAGATGTGGCTAGATGGGTAGATAGATATTACTTGATGTTTCTAGATGTGACTAGATGTGGCTATAAAGCACGATATATATTTCTAGATGTTTCTAGATGTGGATAAATCGACGTGGCTAGGTAGATGTGGCTAGATGTAGCTAGATGTGTCTAAATATGGCTAAATAGATGTGGCTAGATGTGGCTATATATGGCTAGATATGTGTGGCTAGATGCGGCTTGATAGATGTGGCTAGATGGCTAGCTAGATGTTGCTAGATGTAGATAGATGTGGCTAGATGTAACTAAATTTGGCTAGATAGATGTGTCTAGATGTGGCTATATGTGGCTAAATATGGCTAGATAGATGTGGCTAGATAAATGTTTTAGATGTTTCTAGATGTAACTAGATGTGGCTAGACAGATGTTTCTAGATGGCTAGATGGATGTGGCTAGATGTGTCTAGATGGCTAGGTAGACGTGGCTACATGGATAGATAGATGTGCCACTAGTTGTGGCTATTTAGATGTGGCTATATGTAACTAAATATGTCTAGATATATATTTCTAGATGTAATTAGATGTGGCTAGATGTAGCTAGATATGACTAGACATAGCTAGACAGATGTGGCTAGATGTGGTTAGTTGTAGTTAGATTTGGCTAGATAGATGTTTCTTGATGTAGCTACATGTGACGAGATATATTTTTCTTGACGTGACTAGATGGCTATATAGATGTGGCTAGATGTGTCTAGATGTGGCTAGATATATATTCCTAGATGTTTCTAGATGTGACTAGATGTGAATAGATGTAGCTAGATGGGGCTAGATATGACTTGATATGCTTAATGTGGCTAGATAGATGTGGCTAGATGTGGATAGATGTAACTAGGTGTGACTAGATATGGCTAGATATATATGGCTAGATGTGTCTAGCTGTGGGTAAATAGATGAGGCTAGATGGCTAGATAGATGTAGCTAGATGTTTCTAGATAGATGTGGCTAGATGCAAATAAATTTGGCTAGATAGATGTGGCTAGATGTGTCTAGAACGAACGAACGAACAAACAAACTTTATTTTCAAAGGGTTAAGAATTGGGCACGCAGGCCCGTCTAACATTCTGCCCTTCTATCACTCTCTTTCATACATTATTTCATTCACACATCATTCAAGGCTAACAGAGAACAGCAACAATATAAAAGATATGCATTATAAAGGCATGGGCAAAAATGCGAACATCAAAACTACACGACACAGTAAAATTAGATAATGGTCTGACACTTGTTATTAGCCATGTGGAATATACTGGCCTACCAAAAGGGGACTGGCTGTTATACTAGGGATTTGTTATTATTATTATTATCTCTATTATTAAAGGGGAAGATAATCCGTACTGAGATAGTGTTCGAGTAATTTGCGATTATATGAATAGGGATTGGTGATGTCTTTGATTTCTTGTGGAAGATTGTTCCACAGCTGAGCTGCAGAGTACGTTAAGCTTGTTTTGTATAAGTCAATCCTAGGCTTCGGAATGTGTAAAATATTTAAACGTTTACTGTGTCTAGCATTATATTTAAACAATGGCCAAAGGTAATTTGGGGCATTCCGATGCAGGATTTTGTGAATTAGTTTAGCTTTATTAAAAAGCAGGCGTTTGCGGAGTGGTAGTAACTGAAGGTGTTTATACAGGCTAGGATTGTCAGATAAATGTTTGTTATAAATTAGACTCATGGCCCGTTTCTGGAGTGAGTAAAGTCGTTTGGTGTTTGAATTAGAACAACCGTCCCAGATTGTAGAGCAGTAGTCAAAGTGTGTCTGTATATGAGAAGTATAGAATAGTTTCCTTGTGTCCTCATCAAGGAAGTTTTTAATTTTGGCGAGTTGGTAGACTTTTTTCGCTGTTTGTTTAATAAGCGCTTGAACGTGGGAATTAAAGGTTAGGTTTCTATCAATGATTATGCCTAATGTTTTGTGCTCAATTACACTTTCTACTGGCATGTTATCGATGTGAAGTTGAAGTGATGTGTGTGAGCTTAGAGTTTGAAGTCTTAGATGGCTAGATAGATGTGGCTACATGGATAGATAGATGTGACTAGATGTGGTTAAATAGACGTGGCTAGATGTAATTAAATGTCGCTAAATGTTTCCAGATATCGGTAGATATGGCTACATGTGGCTAGATGTGGCTAAATAGTGATGTTCATAGTTGAGGCTTGATGTTGTTAGATTGGCTAATTAGATGTGGCTAGATATGGCTTAATAGACGTGGCTAGATATGACTAGATAGATGTGGCGAGATGTGGGTAGATATAGTTAGATATGGCTAGAAGCGGCTAGATATTTCTAGACAGATGTGGAAAGATAGATTTGGCTAGATGTCGCTGGATGGCGAGATTGATGTGGCTAGATGGCTAGAAAGATGTGGCAAGATCTGACTAGATATATGTATGTTGATGAGACAAGATGGCTAGATAGATGTTGCTAGATGTTTCTAGATGGCCATGTAGATGTGGCTACATGGATAGATAGATATGGCTAGTTGTGGCTAGTTAGATGTGGCTAAATGTAACTAAATATGGCCAGATAGATGTTTTAGATGTTTCTAGATGTCGCTAGATATGGCTAGATATGGCTATGTAGATGTTTCTAGATGTGGCTAGATAGATGTATATAGATGTGACTAGATGGCTAGGTAGGATTGGCTAGATGTGTCTAGATGGCTATACAGATGTGATTATTTGGATAGATAGATGTGGCAAGTTGTGGCTATTTAGATTTAGCTAGATGTAACTAAATGTGGCTAGGTAGATGTTTCTAGATGTTTCTAGATGTGGCTAGATAGATATATGCAGATGTGACTAGATGGCTAAATAGATATGGCTAGATTTGGCTAGATAGAAGTTTCTAAATGTTTCTAGATGTGGCTAGATGCAGATAGATGTGACTAGATGTGGCTAGATATTGCTAGATATGTTTGATGTGGCTAAATAGATGTGGCTGGATGTGGCTAGATGTATCTAAATGACTAGATAGATGTTTATAGATGTGGCTAGATGTGCCTAGATGTGGCTACATAGATGCGGCTAGATAGACGTTTCTAGATGTAACTACACAGATGTGGCTAGATAGAATTTTCTAGATGTTTCTAGATGTGGCTGGATGTGGATAGATAGATGTGGCTATTCAATTCAATTCAACTTTATTTTAAAAGGATTACAATTTGGGCACGCAGGCTCGTCTTAAATTCGGTCCTTCCAATTACTCATCTTTCATTCATCAATAGTGCATGATGCATTCACATATGACAATGCATTGTCAAATGAAGGTTGTAATCATAAACAATCTAGATAGATGTTTCTAGATGTGGCTAGATGTGGATAGATAGATTGGCTAGATGTTGCTAGATAAATGTGGCTATATATGGCTAGATAGATGTGGCTAGATTTAACTAAATGTGGCTAGATAGATGTTTGCGTGGTAGGGATGTATGTGATGTGCGGGTGGGGGTCTTGTAGTGGGGGATTGGGTTAAGGCATGTATGGGTGGGTGGAGGTTGTATGTGTGGGTGGTGGGGTGTGTGTGTGAGTGGATTGGGGATGTATGGGTGGTTAGGGAGATGTGTGTGTGTGGGGGTGGGGTAGGGAGATGTCAGTTGGTGGGGATGTGGTGTATGGTTTGGGGATGTGTGAGTGATGTGCGATGTGTGGGTTGGTGGGGGATTGTGTGCGTGGGTGGTGAATATGTGGTCAATGGAGATGTGGCTGGGGGATGGGTGGTTTGAGGTGTGGATGGGGAGAGGATGTGTGGGTTAGGATGTGTATGTGGGTGGGCGTGGGATGTGTAGGTTGGTGGGGGAATGTTTGTGGGTGGCGAGTGTGTTTTGGTTGGGGGAACAGGTGAGGGGAGAGTGTGTGGGTGGGGGATGTGCGGAAGGGGGATGGGTCGGTTGGTGGGGTATGTATGTGTCCCTTGGTGTGCGTGTGTGTGGGTAGGTGGGTGTGTGTGTGTGGGTGGGGTGATGTATGGGTAGGTGGGAGATCGGCCTCATAACATGGTAATTTGCCTTGTTTATGTTTACAACATTCATTTCACAATGTTTATTTTTCTTGCCTATGTAAATGTATAATGCTCTTGATGAATGAAAGACGAGTGATTGGAAGGGCCGAATGTAAGACGGGCCTGCGCGCCCAATTTGTAACCCTAATAAAGTTGATTTGATTTGATTTTATAGATGTGTCTAGATGACAACATAGATATTTCTAGATGTTTCTAGATGTGGTTAGATGCGGCTAAATAGATGTGGCGAGAAGGACAAGTCCCACAGGTTTTAAAAGACTCAAGCATCATGACGCTGTACAAGACAAGGGGTGATCGGAGCGATTGTAACAACTATAGGGGTATTTCATTTCTGTGTATTGTTGGTAACGTATTTGCCAAAATTGTTCTGCGCAGACTTCAAGCCCTAGGAGATCAAGTCTACCCAAAATCACAGTGTGGCTTCCGACAGAACCGGTCTACCATTGATATGATATTCTCATTGCGACAAATGCAAGAAAAATGCCGGGAACAACATCAACCACTGTTTATTGCCTTCATCGACCTCACAAAGGCATTTGCTTTGGTCAATCGTGAGGGTCTGTGGAAAGCACTAAAGAAGATTGGCTTCCCACCAACTCTTCTGTCCATTGTGCACACAGGCATGAAGGGTATAATCAAGTTTGATGGTGCAATTTCAGAAGAGTTTGAAATCAAGAGTGGAGTTAAGCAAGGTTGTGTACTATCCCTCACCCTCTTTGGGATATACTTTTCACTTATAATGAAATATGCCTTTTGTGATCAGGATGCCGGTATATACATTACTCACGCTCAGATGGCGGCCTCTATAAGGCTCAGAGATTGAAGGCCAAGACCAAAATTAGGAGGGTACTAATCAGAGATTTGCTTTTTGCAGATGATGCTGCGATTACGACCCATTCTGAGGAAGAATTACAACATCTACTATCTGCATTCTCCAATGCTAGTTCTGAATTTGGTTTAATAATTAAAAAAAGAAGACACAGATTATGTTACAAGGTGCACATGGGGTACCATCAATCTTTATTGACGACGCCGAACTAGAGATAGTAGACCATTTTACATATCTAGGAACAGAGGTAAATAGCAAATTATCCCTAGATCAGGAAATCAACATCCGGATTGGTAAGGCAGCAACAGCAATGAACACGTTAGCAAAAAGAGTCTGGGAGAACGGGAAACTTACTGCCAAAACAAAAGTCCTCGTCTACCAAGCCTGTGTCCTTAGTACTCTTCTTTATGACAGTGAAACCTGGACAACTTACTCAATCCAAGAGAAACGTTTAAACAGCTTTCATATGCGGTGTTTGCGAAGAATACTTAATGTTAAGTGGCAAGACAAAATCACAAATACTGAAGTATTGGAAAGATCAGGTTGTTAGACGGTGTGTTCCATGCTCAGTCTTCGTAGACTTAGATGGATAAGACATGTTAGGAGGATGGATGATAGTAGAATACCAAAGGACATCTTTTTTCGGTGAATTACAGATGTGTAAGAGATCTCAGGGTCGGCCTCTACTACAATACAAAGATGTGTGTAAGCGGGACATGATTGATACAGGCATTGATAATGGACATTGGGAGCAAGTCGTCGCTGAACGTGTTGAATGGAGGGCGACTATCAGAAATGGAATAAAGACAAAGGTGAAAATGATTGCAGATAAAGCACACACAGAGCGTGAGAGACGTAATTTGGCGTATGATGTGGATATGACCATGTTTTCACACGTATTCACCTTTAAAAAACATTGGCAGCACGCATTGGCCTTATCAGCCACACTCGCCACCGCCATGGGTCGTAGTTATTAAGCCTTTTTGAAGCACAATTTACCAAACTATCGTCTGTCAAGACGGAAAGGTGCCAATTTGAAATTATCTGAGGTTATAGCTTCGGAAATTCCGTCACAAGACTTCATGCGGAAGTCGAAAAGAACGAAATGATAATATTCCTCTAGTTAGGTATCCTTTTGCTATTGTAAAGCATCTGAAGTGTATAGGTAATGCCTGTCGTTTAAATATTTTGCTATCCCATGAAACGATTTTAATTCCTTCGTCCTCTTTTTACGTGAAATAGTTACTTATGTCTCGACTAGCTTAAATTAATCCTCTTTTTTTTTTTTTTTTTTTACCTAGGACGAGGTACCGGGATGTATTAAGTCCCGAATTCGTTTCATCCCTCCTCTCCTTTCCTCCTGGACTGTAGTTTCTTCTGACAATCAAATTGACCGACGATCCGGCACATTTTTGAAGCAATGCTTCGGCGATGCAATCGACGTTGCGTCATACCTACATTCAAATCTGCTATTGCCACCTCGCTTTTCGGGGATTTAACTAGGTTTATCTCCTGGGTTGCTACGAGGTGTAAGGATTGCATTATATTGCCGTCTTAAGATCACACATTTGCCCGTTGAATGCCCTACCTCCCCAACGCGATGAAGTGTTAGGCATATGTTCCTTTACGATCCTTGTTGGCAAACTAACACGTCAGTCTGTCTGAAAATCTGATCTCACAGACGGGATTTTTATGACGTGTCAGCCAGTGAATTTTATGAAGTCCGAAGATCGCACCTCTCCTTTTACTTCTCTTCTGCTGAAACAATGCGAGTTTTCAACCTGTGATATAGACACCGCTCTGTCTGGACCTAACGTCTGATCACGACATCAAAGTTTCCTCAGACTAGAGTTATAGAAATGTTGGCGCGGAGCGCGATGTCAAAATGTATTTTTCAATCTTTTCCTTTCCTCATGCTGTTTTATCCTTTTCTTGTGAACTCTTTAATTCCTTTTAAACTTGTGGAATTTTGATGCTACCTCAGGAGTCCCGTCACAATAACAGCAAATGTTTTTCACCAAAGCAAAACCACAAACTGAAGCTGCTGTGAAAACAAGTTTTATTGTGGCGGAGGAGATCGCATAATCAGGCTGACCATTTACAGAATGAGAGTTTCTGAAGCGCTGCATGATAAACACGTGTGACGTCTTGTGTTCAGACAAAACGCAGATGTTTGCAAAGGTAAACCTTAGCAGAAATACGGTTCTTGAACAAAATATGGTTTTTGATCGGGTTTTGAAATAGCCACTGATGTGAAAACACATCGGATCGAAAAAGCCAAAGACTTTGTTGCATTTTCCCTTGCTGTCGATTGATTTATTGATTTAGGAACCGACATCACAGCATTCGGGGCATTCCCATAAGCGCTCTGTCACCACCCTCAGCAGCCAGCGAAGAGATCCAACACCAATAGTACCAGTAGCAATCTAATTATATGTCCGTCTCGCCTTTCCTCTGAGCGCCGAGCGTCGGCCGGATCCTCTCGAAACTCCACGCTGTCTCATTCTTGCCAGACATTGGTGATCCATTTGCTCCTCCGAGGTGTACACATGCTCCCACAAGGCCACAGCCACGTCTGCCTTGTCATGCATCAATACCCCACCAAGTTTTGCAGAGCCAGCCAATTTGTCTGCCTGTCCATTCCTCAGAGCACCGGCATGCCCCGGAGAAAAGATCCAGGCGATGATTGCCACCCGTGACTTCCGAAGCGAGGCAAGCCACTCTGCCCGAAGCTTGCCTGCTCTCACCTTCCTCAGCATGCTTTCTTAGTCAGTTACAATCACTATGTGTGTGTATCGTATTCTCCATCCATCGGAAAGCTGCAGTAACCGCCTCCACCTCCATTCTCAAGCTAGAAGTTGTGGTATCATATGCCAGGCTCTACTGCACCAAACGTCGACCATTAGCTTTTGCTAAAAACAAAAAACCAGGCACTTCTCCTATCTCTCAAAACCGACCCATCTGTGTAGATAATCGCAAAATCCGAGCGAGCATTATCTTGAATTAGTTTCTGGATTTCCACTTCAGTGACCCCTGCTGGCGACTCCCCGCACTCCTGGCTCAATGTGATTATAACTCTTCACAAGTCTGACTGCTCCGCTGGCACTCTGACTCACTCCTCTCCTCGCCTATTCTCCAAGATGCACACCTGTCTGATCGGATCCTCCGCCTGAGCCATCCATGATTTCCCTCTTATCAGTCGCTGACTCTTAACTGCGTCCAGCGCCTCATGCAACGGGTGATCTGTGTCTGCAGCTACTTTGAGGTATGCCTTCGCCTGCATCACATTGAGCCTACCAGCAACAGTCGGCAGACCAAGAATGTAACGCATACATACTACTGGTGTGTCTCTGGTGCATCCCAGAATGACCCGCACAGCTTCGTTCTGTATGCGCTCTAATTTCACCTGATGACTCTCTGAGACAGTGAGCAGACCTAATCCATAATCAATTACTGAGAGGATCAAGTGCTGGTATAGTGTGAAAAGCATTCTCTGCTCTATGACCATTGCAGCCATAGTTTTAAGTGCATTGAGTCCCTTTTGAGATCTTGTCACAACCGTCTCCACATGGTCCTTGAAGGATAGGCTCCTGTCAAATGTGATTCCCAGATACTTCAGTTTGGTCTCTCTGTTGACGCTTCTATCATCTATCGTGAGACTTGGAACATCAGCTCTCATAATCCTGATGTCCAGAGAGCACCACAAAACAGCCGCCTTTTCTGGGTGGATGACAGCACTCATTTCAGTGCACCAGTCAATCACTTTATCTACTGTCGCCTGTAGCTCCTGGGCTGTTTGCTCCCTATCTCTCCCCTGCCTATATGCAAGAATATTATCTTCAAATGTTAGTATCCTTCCAACCCCTGGTGCTTCTAGGTTTGCAATCTTGCTCGTATACACGTTAAAGAGCACCGGTGAGATTAAACTGTTTTGCATCCCCCATGGTGGACCCCAGTAGTAGACCTTGCTTGGAAAGCAAAGAGAGCTGCAGTGAAGCAGCGAAGGAAAGCGCGACAGACACTCCGAAGCTCATGGGAGGAAGTGGACGCAGCGGAAAATGTCAAGAAAGACAAGGTGGAGGATTTCAAGCGCTGTGCTGCAGAGGCCAAACATGTAGAATGGGAATGTTTCATGAAGGAGATTGGAGGTGATAAAGCACTGCGAAAATTCTGGAAACTGCACAGACAAATGCAAAGAAAAGATCGGCGTATGACAGTGGGAACGAACAATCTATAAAGAGGATGGTGTGCAGCGTGACAACAGACACAGAGAAAGGGGAGTCGTTTCTCCAGAGAATTTTAGAGCAGACCAATCATAATGATGCGGTCACCAGGGATGCAGTTAGAGAAGAAGAATATGCATTATGAAGACATCATACGCATTGAAGATGTTAAACATATTTTGAAAAAGGCAAAAGACCGCCCGATGGGGTTAGGTATTAGTTAGTTAGTTAGTTAGTCGCGGTTCCAACTTCACGGCAACGGGTCGTCCCCATATTGCTCTGTTCCTGTGCCAGTGAATATCACATGAAGGCTTTGAGCGATGCAGACCTGAAGGAGATGACCGACTGCTTTAACCAGAGCATTAGGACAGCATCAGTACCGCAGGATTGGGTACACAGCTATCTCATCCCTCTCCCAAAACCATTCAAGGATCATTCAAAGCTTAACAGCTTTAGGATCATCACCCTTCAAAATACTTTTGGGAAGGTTCTATAGAAGATAGTCGCTGTCAAGCTGCAAGAGTTTTTGGAAAGCGGGAAGCTTCTTCCAAGAGGCCTGGGGAGCTACAGGCCAGGAAAAGATACCCGGTCAAATGCAGCCACTTTTGCCTTTGATGTTTATGAGGGGTTCCAGAGCAGACAGGAAACGATGGCAGCAGCGCTTGATCTCGAGGATGCGTACAATGGAGTTCGATATGATATTTTGATGACCGCACTGATGGAGAAGGGAATCAATCTCTGGTTGGTGAATTGGATAGCAGCCGTCCTGCATTCTCGTCGGGTTGCTCTCCGTCTGGGTGCATGGACCTCAGAGCCACACATTTTAACCCCGGGACTGCCACAGAGACCTTGCTGTCGATGAAAGTAGTGACCCGACTGATACTGCACAGCTCATCCTCTGCACTGGTGGAGTGGACTCCAGTTTGAATGTTACAGAAGAAATATTGGACATGAAATCCATGCATGGGACAACGATAGGAAAAGACATTTTTGACAACGTATGTCAAAGTTTAACTAAAATAAACCTGCCTTGGGACAACTCAGATTGACAACAGATTGAGCACCGGCTATGTGTAGCGAAAAAATTGGACTAGTTGGAAGGATGCGGTTAAAGATGCAGGAGAACTGTACTGGTGAATTGATAGCATATCACTGCAGCACATACCAAGGATCGCTGCGTGGTAAAGTCCTCAACATGGAAGATGTAATGAACACTGTAACACAAACCGTCAACTTGATCAGAGCCAAAGGTTTAAATCCCCGCCAATTTCAGTCTCTTTTGGAGGAAATCGTAGTCGGAGAAGTCGGCGTTCTGCGACATGCCTTATCATACAGAGGTGCGGTGGCTAAGTCGGGGTAAAGTTCTCAGTAGATTTTTCCAGTAGATCGAGGACATTTATCAACTCACGGACAGTAAAGGAAAAGATTCCACAGTTGTTCGGGATAAAAAGTGGAAATGTGAGTTAGCGTTTCTGTCTGATATAACCATTCATCTCAACAATTTGAACCTACAGCTCCAGTGAGGGGATCACTTTACCACTGATATGCATGATGCAGTGAATGCATTTCTAGTGAAGCTGTGCTTACGGGAGACACAAATGCACCAATGCAACCTGTCTCACTTTTCTTGTTGCCAAGCAATGTTAAACCAAGGCAACGCTATGGTGTTTCCCAATGCACACTTTGCTGAAAAACTTAGCTTACTTCGCGCCGAGTTCGCAGTTCGCTTTAATTACTTTGAAGCACATACAAGTATTTTCTAGCTGTTTCGTAATCCATTTGCCATAGATGTGGAGACTGCGCCTGTAAATTTGCAGATGGAGTTAATAAAATAGAGCTGCAGTGTAATGGGACTCTAAAGGCAAAGTACGACACTGTGGGGCCTGCACAGTTCACTCGTTCCATTCCTGAAAATGTGTCCCCGCTTTGTCTACATGCGGCTCGAACCTTGAGCATGTTTGGTAGCACATATCTGTGTGAGCAGCTGTTTTATGTGATGAAGATTAACAAAACATCACACAGGAGTCGTCTCACTGATGAACACTTGCAGTCCATCACGAGAATCTCAATGACACAGAACATTACTTCCAACATAAACGAACTTGTAGCCAAGAAAAGATACCACACATCGTGCTCTGACAAACTGACATAAGAGCGAAAATGTATATAAGAATGATTTTTATTATTAAAACTGTTTTATGTTTTAATTTATAATAATGTTTTAAAAAACGTGTAATTTTCCGCTTATTGAATGTTTATCCTGTTCGGCCAGCAATCTTAGTGTGATTTGAGTATTTGCTCGCTGAGCCATTGAGTTCGACACCCCTACTAGGACCTAGTCCATACTTGCCATCTATGCATCCGCCCTGTTGATTTCCAACTTTGGTAATCAAGTCACACATTATAATATTTACTTAATAATTCTTGCATTTCATGAAGGCCTTCACTAAATCGTTATAAAATTCATCGTTGCTGTCATCAATGCTCTCTGATGTTGGTGCATAAACTTGTATGACGTTGACACCAACAACACTCTGTCTGATACAGTCTAATATACTTTGATCGATGTTGATCTTTCTATATCCATTATAATTGCTACTCCTCGAAGTTGTTTCTCTCCACCAGAATAGATTATGCTATATTCTTCAGATGGTATAATGCCCATTTCTTCCCATCTGGTCTCATACATGCCTAACATGTTAATATTTATTCTTCTCATTTCATTCTTAATGTTATAACATTTTCCATCCCCACTGATAGTTATTTAAAATAAAACTTAAGAGAGGTTTCTATACTAAATTACAAAGATTACACCCAACATTTAACAGAGAAAAACTACAAGACATTACAGTCAAAGAGAAATTTACAGATGAAATAAAATGTAAACTTGAAACTCTGCAAAACCCTTTGGAGGAAAGCGTTGACCAAACTTGGTTGAACATCAAGAATACAATTCAATCTACCGCAGAAGAATGTCTCGGTGTGTTAACCACGCATAGAAAGAACAGATGGTTCAATCAAAAATGTGAAGAAGCAGTCATTAGGAAGAAGAATGCCAGACATGTATGGTTAAATGACATCAATAACATCCAAAAGGAAGAGCATTATAGAAATGAATGTAAAGAGGCTACAAAAATAGTCAGACAGCAGAAGCGAGAATATATGAGTAATATAATCAAAGATATGGAAACTAATCACCAGAAAAATGAATCCAGAAATTTTTTTAAAGAACTGAAGTCAATGAAACGAGGGCACCAACAAAACACATATGGTTTAAAAGACAAAAATGGGAATATGATAAATACCAATGAGGAAATGTGCAACACATGGAAAGAATATTTTATTGAATTACTAAATTGTGAAGCTCCAAGTAACATTTTCCCACAGGAAGAGGTTCTAACATGCGAACCACAAATTGAAGAACCTACATTTCAAGAAATCCTATATGTAATCACACGACTTAAAAACAATAAGGCAACTGGGACTGATGGAATTGCTGCTGAATTTATAAAGGCAGGTGGCCATGCATTACATCTAAAGCTATACGAACTAATAATAAAAATCTGGAGGACAGAAGAATTACCCCATGACTGGAAAGAGTCATTATTGATACCTATCTTTAAGAAAGGAGACAAGTTCCAATGTGGAAATTATAGAGGAATATCACTACTGTCCACAAGCTATAAGATACTATCCGCAGTATTACTAAATAGACTAAAACCATATTCAGAAGACATATTAGGTGACTACCAGGCGGGTTTTAGACAAAACAGATCAACAATAGATCAGATATTTATCTTACGACAAATAGCCGAGAAACATTGGGAATATAAAAGAGATCTCCATAACATTTTTGTGGATTTTAAAAAGGCTTATGATAGTGTCCATAGGAATAGTCTATGGAATGCTATGCAGGAATTTGGAATACCAAGGAAGTTAATCAACATGACCAGACTATGCATGGAAGATACTTATAATATAGTAACATATAAAGGCAGGAAATCAGACCCCTTCCAAATAACATCTGGCTTGAAACAGGGTGATGCACTATCGCCGCTACTCTTCAATCTGGCTCTAGAGAAAGTTGTAAGGAAGGTAAAGGAGGAATGTGATATTGGAGGAACATCCAAGCTGCTTGGTTATGCAGATGATATAGATATTATAGGGCAAAGTGAACAAAAGACATTGGAAATATTGACTCACTTAAAGGAAAAAGCCCAACAGATGGGGCTGGTTATCAACCAAGATAAGACAGAATATATGGTAATTTCAAGAGACGGAATGGCTAAAAACTCTGGCCACATACAAATAGATAATATGACCATTAAAAGAACGGAAACACAAATACCTGGGTACAATCTTCAACTGCTCCAACATCATAAGGGAAGAAATACAAACTAGAATCAACTCTGGAAATAAGATATACTATGCACTACAACATCTACTAAAATCAAAGGCACTATCTCGTAACACCAAAATCACAATATACAAAACACTGATCAGACCAGTTGTGCTGTATGGCTCTGAAACCTGGAGTACAACGAAAGGAGACGAAGCCTTGTTACAAACCTTTGAGAACAAAATTTTAAGACGCATCTTTGGACCCATTAGGGATACACAAAGTGGAGAGTGGAAAAGAAGAAGTAACAAAGACATTTATGATCTGTTTAAGTCCCCGCTAATCACTGGTATCATGAAGGCTAATAGACTACAATGGCTGGGGCATATAGAAAGAATGGAAGATAATAGGGAAACAAAACTCGCTTACACTCAGGAAATAAATGACCGTAGACCCCGAGGTAGACCAAGAAGGCGGTGGAGAGATAATACATGTACAGACCTACAAGCACTTGGAATCAATGACTGGCAAGAGAAGGTCCACCAGAGAGACGAATGGAGACGGATTGTATCTGCAGCAAAGAACCTCAATGGCTCGGAACGCTGAAGAAGAAGAAGAAGAAGACTCATAGTTATTACATTCCAAGTTCCCCAGTTGATACTATTTTACACTCAGTCGCCTGCTGAGGGTCTGGAGTCAACTGGTGCACATGACTACACTTACTGGGGGAGGCTGCCGCTATGGAGCACCTATTTACGCTGTTTCTCTGATTTTAGTTTTTGCTTGAAAAACATGTTTTTCTTGGCATCTGTAAAGAAGGTAGTTTGCCATTGCTTTAATTCTTAGCAGTGACCATACTGGTCTATGACCGTAGCCATTGTCACTCAACACAAAATAAACTTTCTGTCTACAGCCGTGAAGCAGGAGACCATAACCTAGAACTATCTGTTGGCTGCTCTTCATCTAAGACCTGCACCCATGGCCTCACGTAATCCTGATCGGGGGGGGGGGGGGGAGGGGGGGGGTCTATGCGGGTACTCCACCTTGCCCAAAGGTGACCAGTAGGCTAGCGGAGGGAAGGAGGCACTCTAACTCTTCTTTGATAGGGGATTCCCCCCCCCCCCCCCCCCCCCCTTTTCTCTCTCACACACACCCATTCGTCACTTTATAAAACTGATAGTTCCATGTCTTTACATTATATCACGGCTTCGTGACTTGATGAAACTGATAGTTCCATGTCCTTACATTATATCAAGGACTTCGTGACTTGATGAAACTGATAGTTCTGGAGCCGCGAAGTGGTGTACAGTATGGGGCACTTTCAGATCATTACTGATGGTTGACATGACAGCTGGTAGAGCACGCGTAGTGATGGTTGACATGACAGCTGGTAGAGCACGCGTAGTGATGGTTGACATGACAGCTGGTAGAGCATGCGTATGATGTTTGACATGACAGCTGGTAGAGCATGTGTAGTGATGGTTGACCCGACAGCTGGTAGAGCATGCGTAGTGATGGTTGACTCGACAGCTGGTAGAGCATGCGTAGTGATGGTTGACCCGACAGCTGGTAGAGCACGCGTAGTGATGGTTGACCTGACAGCTGGTAGAGCACGCGTAGTGATGGTTGACCCGACAGCTGGTAGAGCACGCGTAGTGATGGTTGACCCGACAGCTGGTAGAGCACAGGCGTAGTGATGGTTGACCCGACAGCTGGTAGAGCACGCGTAGTGATGGTTGACCCGACAGCTGGTAGAGCATAGCGTAGTGATGGTTGACCCGACAGCTGGTAGAGCACGCGTAGTGATGGTTGACCCGACAGCTGGTAGAGCACGCGTAGTGATGGTTGACCCGACAGCTGATAGAGCACGCGTAGTGATGGTTGACCCGACAGCTGGTAGAGCATGTGTAGTGATGGTTGACCCGACAGCTGGTAGAGCATGTGTAGTGATGGTTGACCCGACAGCTGGTAGAGCATGCGTAGTGATGGTTGACCCGACAGCTGGTAGAGCATGTGTAGTGATGGTTGACCCGACAGCTGGTAGAGCATGTGTAGTGATGGTTGACCCGACAGCTGGTAGAGCATGTGTAGTGATGGTTGACCCGACAGCTGGTAGAGCATGTGTAGTGATGGTTGACCCGACAGCTGGTAGAGCATGTGTAGTGATGGTTGACCCGACAGCTGGTAGAGCATGTGTAGTGATGGTTGACCCGACATCTGGTAGAGCATGTGTAGTGATGGTTGACCCGACAGCTGGTAGAGCACGCGTGCTGATGGTTGACCCGACAGCTGGTAGAGCACGCGTGCTGATGGTTGACCCGACAGCTGGTAGAGCACGCGTGCTGATGGTTGACCCGACAGCTCGTAGAGCATGTGTAGTGATGGTTGACCCGACAGCTGGTAGAGCATGTGTAGTGATGGTTGACCCGACAGCTGGTAGAGCACGCGTGCTGATGGTTGACCCGACAGCTGTAGAGCACGCGTGCTGATGGTTGACCCGACAGCTGGTAGAGCACGCGTGCTGATGGTTGACCCGACAGCTGGTAGAGCACGCGTGCTGATGGTTGACCCGACAGCTGGTAGAGCACGCGTGCTGATGGTTGACCCGACAGCTGGTAGAGCACGCGTGCTGATGGTTGACCCGACAGCTGGTAGAGCACGCGTGCTGATGGTTGACCCGACAGCTGGTAGAGCACGCGTGCTGATGGTTGACCCGACAGCTGGTAGAGCACGCGTAGTGATGGTTGACATGACAGCTCGTAGAGCATGCGTAGTGATGGTTGACCCGACAGCTGGTAGAGCATGTGTAGTGATGGTTGACCCGACAGCTGGTAGAGCATGTGTAGTGATGGTTGACCCGACAGCTGGTAGAGCATGTGTAGTGATGGTTGACCCGACAGCTAGTAGAGCATGTGTAGTGATGGTTGACCCGACAGCTGGTAGAGCACGCGTGCTGATGGTTGACCCAACAGCTGGTAGAGCACGCGTGCTGATGGTTGACCCGACAGCTGGTAGAGCACGCGTGCTGATGGTTGACCCGACAGCTCGTAGAGCATGTGTAGTGATGGTTGACCCGACAGCTGGTAGAGCATGTGTAGTGATGGTTGAGCCGACAGCTGGTAGAGCACGCGTGCTGATGGTTGACCCGACAGCTGGTAGAGCACGCGTGCTGATGGTTGACCCGACAGCTGGTAGAGCACGCGTGCTGATGGTTGACCCGACAGCTGGTAGAGCACGCGTGCTGATGGTTGACCCGACAGCTGGTAGAGCACGCGTGCTGATGGTTGACCCGACAGCTGGTAGAGCACGCGTGCTGATGGTTGACCCGACAGCTGGTAGAGCACGCGTGCTGATGGTTGACCCGACAGCTGGTAGAGCACGCGTGCTGATGGTTGACCCGACAGCTGGTAGAGCACGCGTGCTGATGGTTGACCCGACAGCTGGTAGAGCACGCGTGCTGATGGTTGACCCGACAGCTGGTAGAGCAAGCGTGCTGTGATGGTTGACCCGACAGCTGGTAGAGCACGCGTAGTGATGGTTGACATGACAGCTGGTAGAGCATGCGTAGTGATGGTTGACCCGACAGCTGGTAGAGCATGCGTAGTGATGGTTGACCCGACAGCTGGTAGAGCACGCGTAGTGATGGTTGACCCGACAGCTGGTAGAGCATGCGTAGTGATGGTTGACCCGGGCAGCTGGTAGAGCATGCGTAGTGATGGTTGACCCGACAGCTGGTAGAGCATGCGTAGTGATGGTTGACCCGACAGCTGGTAGAGCATGCGTAGTGATGGTTGACCCGACAGCTGGTAGAGCATGCGTAGTGATGGTTGACCCGACAGCTGGTAGAGCATGTGTAGTGATGGTTGACCCGACAGCTGGTAGAGCATGTGTAGTGATGGTTGACCCGACAGCTGGTAGAGCATGCGTAGTGATGGTTGACCCGACAGCTGGTAGAGCATGCGTAGTGATGGTTGACCCGACAGCTGATAGAGCATGTGTAGTGATGGTTGACCCGGGCAGCTGGTAGAGCATGCGTAGTGATGGTTGACCCGACAGCTGGTAGAGCATGCGTAGTGATGGTTGACCCGACAGCTGGTAGAGCATGCGTAGTGATGGTTGACCCGACAGCTGGTAGAGCATGTGTAGTGATGGTTCACCCGACAGCTGGTAGAGCACGCGTAGTGATGGTTGACCCGACAGCTGGTAGAGCATGTGTAGTGATGGTTGACCCGACAGCTGGTAGAGCATGTGTAGTGATGGTTGACCGGACAGCTGGTAGAGCATGCGTAGTGATGGTTGACCCGACAGCTGGTAGAGCATGCGTAGTGATGGTTGACCCGACAGCTGGTAGAGCATGCGTAGTGATGGTTGACCCGACAGCTGGTAGAGCATGTGTAGTGATGGTTGACCCGACAGCTGGTAGAGCACGCGTAGTGATGGTTGACCCGACAGCTGGTAGAGCATGTGTAGTGATGGTTGACCCGACAGCTGGTAGAGCATGTGTAGTGATGGTTGACCCGACAGCTGGTAGAGCATGCGTAGTGATGGTTGACCCGACAGCTGGTAGAGCATGTGTAGTGATGGTTGACCCGACAGCTGGTAGAGCATGCGTAGTGATGGTTGACCCGAAAGCTGGTAGAGCATGTGTAGTGATGGTTGACCCGACAGCTGGTAGAGCATGTGTAGTGATGGTTGACCCGACAGCTGGTAGAGCATGTGTAGTGATGGTTGACCGACAGCTGGTAGAGCATGTGTAGTGATGGTTGACCCGACAGCTGGTAGAGCATGTGTAGTGATGGTTGACCCGACAGCTGGTAGAGCATGTGTAGTGATGGTTGACCCGACAGCTGGTAGAGCATGTGTAGTGATGGTTGACCCGACAGCTGGTAGAGCACGCGTGTGATGGTTGACCCGACAGCTGGTAGAGCACGCGTGTGATGGTTGACCCGACAGCTGGTAGAGCACGCGTGTGATGGTTGACCCGACAGCTCGGGAGAGCATGTGTAGTGATGGTTGACCCGACAGCTGGTAGAGCATGTGTAGTGATGGTTGACCCGACAGCTGGTAGAGCATGTGTATTGATGGTTGACCGACAGCTGGTAGAGCATGTGTAGTGATGGTTGACCCGACAGCTGGTAGAGCATGTGTAGTGATGGTTGACATGACACTGGTAGAGCAGGTAGTGATGGTTGACCCGACAGCTGTAGAGCATGTGTAGTGATGGTTGACCGACAGCTGGTAGAGCATGCGTAGTGATGGTTGACCCGACAGCTGTAGAGCATGTGTAGTGATGGTTGACCGACAGCTGGTAGAGCATGGTAGTGATGGTTGACCCGACAGCTGGTAGAGCAGCGTAGTGATGGTTGACCCGACAGCTGGTAGAGCAGGTGTGATGGTTGACCCGACAGCTGGTAGAGCAGGTAGTGATGGTTGACCCGACAGCTGGTAGAGCATGTGTAGTGATGGTTGACCCGACAGCTGGTAGAGCATGGTAGTGATGGTTGACCGACAGCTGGTAGAGCATGTGTAGTGATGGTTGACCCGACAGCTGGTAGAGCATGGTAGTGATGGTTGACCCGAAGCTGGTAGAGCATGTGTAGTGATGTGACCCGACAGCTGAGAGCATGTGTAGTGATGGTTGACCGACAGCTGGTAGAGCATGTGTAGTGATGGTTGACCGACAGCTGGTAGAGCATGTGTAGTGATGGTTGACCCGACTGGTAGAGCATGTGTAGTGATGGTTGACCCGACAGCTGGTAGAGCATGTGTAGTGATGGTTGACCCGACAGCTGGTAGAGCATGGTAGTGATGGTTGACCCGAAGCTGGTAGAGCAGGTGCTGATGGTTGACCGACAGCTGGTGAGCAGCGTGTGATGGTGACCCGACAGCTGGTAAGCACGCGTGCTGATGTTGACCCGACAGCTGTAGAGCATGTGTAGTGATGGTTGACCCGACAGCTGGTAGAGCAGGTAGTGATGGTTGACCCGACAGCTGGTAGAGCATGTGTATTGATGTTGACTGACAGCTGGTAGAGCATGTGTAGTGATGGTTGACCCGACAGCTGGTAGAGCATGTGTAGTGATGGTTGACAGACAGCTGGTAGAGCATGTGTAGTGATGGTTGACCCGACAGCTGGTAGAGCATGTGTAGTGATGTTGACCCGACAGCTGGTAGAGCATGTGTAGTGATGGTTGACCCGACAGCTGGTAGAGCATGTGTAGTGATGGTTGACCCGACAGCTGGTAGAGCATGGTAGTGATGGTTGACCGACAGCTGGTAGAGCATGTGTAGTGATGGTTGACCCGACAGCTGGTAGAGCACGCGTAGTGATGGTTGACCCGACAGCTGGTAGAGCATGTGTAGTGATGGTTGACCCGACAGCTGGTAGAGCATGCGTAGTGATGGTTGACGACAGCTGGTAGAGCAGGTAGTGATGGTTGACCCGACAGCCTTGAGTGATGGGACCCGCAGCTGGTAGAGCCGCGTAGGAGGTTCCCCCTGGTAGAGCAGCGTGTGATGGTTGACCCGACAGCAGAGCATGGTAGAGGGACCCGCGTGGTGACAGTGATGTGGTTGACCCGACAGCTGGTAGAGCGAGTGATGTGACGACGTGGTTTTTGTGTTGACCCCGACAGCTGGTAGAGCATGTGTAGTGATGGTTGACCCGACAGTGGTAGAGCATGTGAATGGTTACGACAGCTTGGGTTAGTGATGGTGACCCGACAGCTGGTAGAGCATGTTGATGACGACTTGGTAGAGCATGGTAGTATGTGCGATGGTGAGCATGGTAGTGAGGTTACACAGTGGGTAGAGCATGTGTAGAGTGACCCCCAGAATGCGTAGTGGGTGACCCGACGTGGTAGCACGTAGTGAGGTTGACCCGACAGCTTAGAGCATGGTAGTGATGGTTGACCCGACAGCGAAGCAGGTAGAGGTTGACCTGGAGCATGAGTTGACCCCAGCTGAACATGGTAGTGATGGTTGACCCGACAGCTGGTAGAGCATGTGTAGTGATGGTTGACCCGACAGCTGGTAGAGCATGTGTAGTGATGGTTGACCCGACAGCTGGTAGAGCATGTGTAGTGATGGTTGACCCGACAGCTGGTAGAGCATGTGTAGTGATGGTTGACCCGACAGCTGGTAGAGCATGTGTAGTGATGGTTGACCCGACAGCTGGTAGAGCATGTGTAGTGATGGTTGACCCGACAGCTGGTAGAGCATGTGTAGTGATGGTTGACCCGACAGCTGGTAGAGCATGTGTAGTGATGGTTGACCCGACAGCTGGTAGAGCATGTGTAGTGATGGTTGACCCGACAGCTGGTAGAGCATGTGTAGTGATGGTTGACCCGACAGCTGGTAGAGCATGTGTAGTGATGGTTGACCCGACAGCTGGTAGAGCATGTGTAGTGATGGTTGACCCGACAGCTGGTAGAGCACGCGTAGTGATGGTTGACCCGACAGCTGGTAGAGCATGTGTAGTGATGGTTGACCCGACAGCTGGTAGAGCATGCGTAGTGATGGTTGACCCGACAGCTGGTAGAGCATGTGTAGTGATGGTTGACCCGACAGCTGGTAGAGCATGCGTAGTGATGGTTGACCCGACAGCTGGTAGAGCACGCGTAGTGATGGTTGACCCGACAGCTGGTAGAGCATGTGTAGTGATGGTTGACCCGACAGCTGGTAGAGCATGTGTAGTGATGGTTGACCCGACAGCTGGTAGAGCATGCGTAGTGATGGTTGACCCGACAGCTGGTAGAGCATGCGTAGTGATGGTTGACCCGACAGCTGGTAGAGCACGCGTAGTGATGGTTGACCCGACAGCTGGTAGAGCATGTGTAGTGATGGTTGACCCGACAGCTGGTAGAGCATGTGTAGTGATGGTTGACCCGACAGCTGGTAGAGCATGCGTAGTGATGGTTGACCCGACAGCTGGTAGAGCATGTGTAGTGATGGTTGACCCGACAGCTGGTAGAGCATGTGTAGTGATGGTTGACCCGACAGCTGGTAGAGCATGTGTAGTGATGGTTGACCCGACAGCTGGTAGAGCATGCGTAGTGATGGTTGACCCGACAGCTGGTAGAGCATGTGTAGTGATGGTTGACCCGACAGCTGGTAGAGCATGTGTAGTGATGGTTGACCCGACAGCTGGTAGAGCATCGCGTAGTGATGGTTGACCCGACAGCTGGTAGAGCATGTGTAGTGATGGTTGACCCGACAGCTGGTAGAGCATGTGTAGTGATGGTTGACCGACAGCTGGTAGAGCATGCGTAGTGATGGTTGACCCGACAGCTGGTAGAGCATGCGTAGTGATGGTTGACCCGACAGCTGGTAGAGCATGCGTAGTGATGGTTGACCCGACAGCTGGTAGAGCATGTGTAGTGATGGTTGACCCGACAGCTGGTAGAGCACGCGTAGTGATGGTTGACCCGACAGCTGGTAGAGCATGTGTAGTGATGGTTGACCCGACAGCTGGTAGAGCATGTGTAGTGATGGTTGACCGACAGCTGGTAGAGCATGCGTAGTGATGGTTGACCCGACAGCTGGTAGAGCATGCGTAGTGATGGTTGACCCGACAGCTGGTAGAGCATGGTAGTGATGGTTGACCCGACAGCTGGTAGAGCATGTGTAGTGATGGTTGACCCGACAGCTGGTAGAGCACGCGTAGTGATGGTTGACCCGACAGCTGGTAGAGCATGTGTAGTGATGGTTGACCCGACAGCTGGTAGAGCATGTGTAGTGATGGTTGACCGACAGCTGGTAGAGCATGCGTAGTGATGGTTGACCCGACAGCTGGTAGAGCATGCGTAGTGATGGTTGACCCGACAGCTGGTAGAGCATGTGTAGTGATGGTTGACCCGACAGCTGGTAGAGCATGTGTAGTGATGGTTGACCCGACAGCTGGTAGAGCATGTGTAGTGATGGTTGACCCGACAGCTGGTAGAGCATGTGTAGTGATGGTTGACCCGACAGCTGGTAGAGCATGTGTAGTGATGGTTGACCCGACAGCTGGTAGAGCATGTGTAGTGATGGTTGACCCGACAGCTGGTAGAGCATGCGTAGTGATGGTTGACCCGACAGCTGGTAGAGCATGTGTAGTGATGGTTGACCCGACAGCTGGTAGAGCATGTGTAGTGATGGTTGACCCGACAGCTGGTAGAGCATGCGTAGTGATGGTTGACCCGACAGCTGGTAGAGCATGTGTAGTGATGGTTGACCCGACAGCTGGTAGAGCATGTGTAGTGATGGTTGACCCGACAGCTGGTAGAGCATGTGTAGTGATGGTTGACCCGACAGCTGGTAGAGCATGTGTAGTGATGGTTGACCCGACAGCTGGTAGAGCACGCGTAGTGATGGTTGACCCGACAGCTGGTAGAGCACGCGTAGTGATGGTTGACCCGACAGCTGGTAGAGCATGTGTAGTGATGGTTGACCCGACAGCTGGTAGAGCACGCGTAGTGATGGTTGACCCGACAGCTGGTAGAGCATGTGTAGTGATGGTTGACCCGACAGCTGGTAGAGCATGTGTAGTGATGGTTGACCCGACAGCTGGTAGAGCATGTGTAGTGATGGTTGACCCGACAGCTGGTAGAGCATGTGTAGTGATGGTTGACCCGACAGCTGGTAGAGCAGCGTAGTGATGGTTGACCCGACAGCTGGTAGAGCATGTGTAGTGATGGTTGACCCGACAGCTGGTAGAGCATGTGTAGTGATGGTTGACCCGACAGCTGGTAGAGCATGTGTAGTGATGGTTGACCCGACAGCTGGTAGAGCACGCTAGTGATGGTTGACCCGACAGCTGGTAGAGCATGGTAGTGATGGTTGACCCGACAGCTGGTAGAGCATGTGTAGTGATGGTTGACCCGACAGCTGGTAGAGCACGCGTAGTGATGGTTGACCCGACAGCTGGTAGAGCATGTGTAGTGATGGTTGACCCGACAGCTGGTAGAGCATGTGTAGTGATGGTTGACATGACAGCTGGTAGAGCATGTGTAGTGATGGTTGACCCGACAGCTGGTAGAGCATGCGTAGTGATGGTTGACCCGAAAGCTGGTAGAGCATGTGTAGTGATGGTTGACCCGACAGCTGGTAGAGCATGTGTAGTGATGGTTGACCCGACAGCTGGTAGAGCATGTGTAGTGATGGTTGACCCGACAGCTGGTAGAGCATGTGTAGTGATGGTTGACCCGACAGCTGGTAGAGCATGTGTAAGTGATGGTTGACCGACAGCTGGTAGAGCATGTGTAGTGATGGTTGACCCGACAGCTGGTAGAGCATGTGTAGTGATGATTGACCCGATAGCTGGTAGAGCACGCGTGCTGATGGTTGACCCGACAGCTGGTAGAGCACGCGTGCTGATGGTTGACCCGACAGCTGGTATAGCACGCGTGCTGATGGTTGACCCGACAGCTCGTAGAGCATGTGTAGTGATGGTTGACCCGACAGCTGGTAGAGCATGTGTAGTGATGGTTGACCCGACAGCTGGTAGAGCATGTGTAGTGATGGTTGACATGACAGCTGGTAGAGCATGTGTAGTGATGGTTGACCCGACAGCTGGTAGAGCACGCGTGCTGATGGTTGACCCGACAGCTCGTAGAGCATGTGTAGTGATGGTTGACCCGACAGCTGGTAGAGCATGTGTAGTGATGGTTGACCCGACAGCTGGTAGAGCATGTGTAGTGATGGTTGACATGACAGCTGGTAGAGCATGTGTAGTGATGGTTGACCCGACAGCTGGTAGAGCATGTGTAGTGATGGTTGACATGACAGCTGGTAGAGCATGTGTAGTGATGGTTGACCCGACAGCTGGTAGAGCATGTGTAGTGATGGTTGATCCGACAGCTGGTAGAGCATGTGTAGTGATGGTTGACCCGACAGCTGGTAGAGCATGTGTAGTGATGGTTGACCCGACATCTGGTAGAGCATGTGTAGTGATGGTTGACCCGACAGCTGGTAGAGCATGTGTAGTGATGGTTGACCCGACAGCTGGTAGAGCATGCGTAGTGATGGTTGACCCGACAGCTGGTAGAGCATGTGTAGTGATGGTTGACCCGACAGCTGGTAGAGCATGCGTAGTGATGGTTGACCCGACAGCTGGTAGAGCACGCGTAGTGATGGTTGACCCGACAGCTGGTAGAGCATGTGTAGTGATGGTTGACCCGACAGCTGGTAGAGCACGCGTAGTGATGGTTGACCCGACAGCTGGTAGAGCATGTGTAGTGATGGTTGACCCGACAGCTGGTAGAGCATGTGTAGTGATGGTTGACCGACAGCTGGTAGAGCACGCGTAGTGATGGTTGACCTGACAGCTGGTAGAGCATGTGTAGTGATGGTTGACCCGACAGCTGGTAGAGCACGCGTAGTGATGGTTGACCCGACAGCTGGTAGAGCATGTGTAGTGATGGTTGACCCGACAGCTGTAGAGCATGTGTAGTGATGGTTGACCCGACAGCTGGTAGAGCATGCGTAGTGATGGTTGACCCGACAGCTGGTAGAGCACGCGTAGTGATGGTTGACCCGACAGCTGGTAGAGCATGCGTAGTGATGGTTGACCCGACAGCTGGTAGAGCATGCGTAGTGATGGTTGACCCGACAGCTGGTAGAGCACGCGTAGTGATGGTTGACCCGACAGCTGGTAGAGCACGCGTAGTGATGGTTGACCCGACAGCTGGTAGAGCACGCGTAGTGATGGTTGACCCGACAGCTGGTAGAGCACGCGTAGTGATGGTTGACCCGACAGCTGGTAGAGCACGCGTAGTGATGGTTGACCCGACAGCTGGTAGAGCACGTGTAGTGATGGTTGACCCGACAGCTGGTAGAGCACGCGTAGTGATGGTTGACCCGACAGCTGGTAGAGCACGCGTGCTGACGACTCCATAATGCAATTCTTTGTTAGAAATGTCCAGTACACGTATGAGTACATAAATAAAGATAATGAGAGATTCCAATGTTAACATTTAACAATCTAATTTGTGATATTGACAGATGCAAAATTAGTACTTGAGTCGCTCCTGACTGGGAAATTGCCAGTACTACGGACACTACTTTCTGACCTTGGCAGCCAGCGTAAAGTCACCATACAGTGGAATCCATCCCACTGTGTAATACCCGGAAACGAGACTGCTGCTCGATTGGCTAAGGAAGGAGAAATAGAAGAACATGATGTACTCTTCACATACCACCAAAAGAAAAGAATGATCAAATCCGCCAGAAAACCACCAAAACCTGTTCAAGACGACTACCACCTTATGAATAAACCAGAACAAATAATTATTTTGTGCCCCAGAACAGGACACAGTACCACATGTATACACAATTCAATGTCGTCGCAGACAGCAGATCACATACTCCAAGGCTGCCCAAAATATGGCATATATAGACAAACCTTCCGGCCTGGAGACACAACAGTGGAAGATGAACTGTATGAACCACTGTGTGAACTAAACAAGACAGTGAAGTTCATACAAGAGCCAACACTGCGGTTATATACACATTTCAAGCGGACGAAAGAAGAAGAAGAAGAGAAGCAACCTAATTATTACACATCAAATGCAAGAAGACATGGACATTAAATACATCCCTATTCTTACTCTTCAGATACCTTGCTTGTAGCAAGCGATGATGATGATGGCTCTTCACTCCTCTCTGCCATCTGATACTTAAATAACATTAATGTTCTTTACATTATTATTTGTTGTCTTGCTGTTGTCATACACATGTCTCTGTCTCCCTCTGCCTCTTTTGTCAAGCTTGTTCCAAATCAAGGCTCTTTTCTCTAATACATTTCTTGTGATCACATTTCAGAACACATCTCTTGTGATTACATGTCAGAATTCATTTCTTGTGATTACATGTCTGAATACATCGCCTGTGATTATATGTCAGAATAAATGCCTTGTTCCCATAGATCAATTAGTACTCTACAGGCGGACAAATGTGACAATCTGCTTGATCAAACAGGCTGCCTATTCTCCTGGAGTCACTTAAACAAATCAGCAAACACATTTGCATAACGTATTATCATCCACCTTCAAGTGTCATGCCAGCTGGCGTAAGTGTACATGTCTCTCTACATATTTCAGCCTTTGGTTTTCTATATCAACTCTGCTTCTGGAACTCTAAAATTACTGAAGAGTTTTGGCCATCATAGATCATAACTCAAGGTAGGGAAAATTCCAATTGCAGCTCCCAGTGGTAGAGGATGGGAAACAAATGATGGTGTGGCAAACGCAGCCCTTTATGACCGGGTATCCACCGGGATAAGTGGACAAATCTGCAGCACTCACTTGCCCTGACAGCTGAAATGGCTACCAAAGTCCTCATGTGGATGCGGAAGTAAAAGAGAAACCACCGCATTATCTTCCCAAGATTTCATGAATAGCCACATATCAGAGGCAGTGAACTACCTTAATGGCTGGCTTAGGACATCCTCGTCCGGTAGGGATAGTCATAAGCCACAGGTGGCACCAGACCGTCATCCAGCTACTGATGGCAAAATCATAACGAATAAGTTTAAAATGAGAAATATATTTAAAATAGGAACATAGAATGTGAGAACCTTAAATTAGTTGGGAACATTCAACAATGTGATAAGAGAAATGGAAACCATGAAAATGAATATTCTCGTCATAAGTAAGATGAGATGGAAGGAATCGGGAACTATTATAACCAAGAAACACACAATAATTTATTCAGAAAATGATAAACATGAGAAAGGTGTAGGACTAATATTTGATTTAAAAAACACAGCCATGTCAATTAATGGTTACTGGTGTATTTCATATAGAGTTATTATGGTCAAAATT
This sequence comes from Cepaea nemoralis, assembly GCA_014155875.1. NCBI lineage: Eukaryota > Metazoa > Mollusca > Gastropoda > Stylommatophora > Helicidae > Cepaea > Cepaea nemoralis. The sequence goes on from JACEFZ010022191.1 coordinate 32,261, forward strand.
ATATTAAAGGAAAACCAAAAGATATAAATACTAGACAAGTATAAGAACCAACAACAAATAGTAGTAATGATGGAGAAATACGAGACTTTTACGATGAAGTAGAAATGACCATTCTCAAATTAAATCACATGAAATAAAAATAAGACTAGGAAACTGTAATGCAAAAGTAGGGAAGATAAAATGGAGAATGTAGTGGGGACTTATGATTTAGGTAAAGAAATGAAAGAGGAGAGAAACTAATAGAATGGACAAATATCAATGATATGATCATTGGAAGCACCTGGTTTAAACACCATGAAAGACGATTTTACACATTGAAAAGCACCGATAAGACAATACTAAACCAAACTGACTACATACTTATTAATCAAGAATAAGAAATGCGTTAAATAATGTTAATACAATGCCTGGTGCTGATTGTAATAGTGATCATGTACCACTATGTGGACAAATGAAAATAAGACTGAAGGGAGGAAAAGAAGTGATTTAGAATATGAGACTTAATAAAGATGTTCTGAAAGCAGATAAAGAAATTCAAGAACTATATAGAGTGACTGTGAAAAATAAGTACAAAGCAATAGCTAAAATACAGTGCATAGATAAGCAATAATCCCGTATACTCTCGTGAGTAATTTGATGCACGCGAGAAACGGTAGCCGTCCTCGCATCGTCGGTAAGTTACGGGGAATGTGAGCCGATCGCTCAGAAAGCAATGACAAACTACTGAACGTGATCTTGCCTAGTACATCGACAGCAGATGAAAAATGCTGGTGTTGGCTGCAACGTCCTGTAAGGGATATAACACACACACAAAAAAAAGATAAGTAATGGAAAATGTTAAGGGACTCCATTAATCAAACAGGGAAAATAATATTACCGGAGATAAGTCAAAATGCTGAGAGAAAAAAAGGATGACGGAAGAAATTTTACGGTCGATATACAAAAGAAAAGATAGTAAACATGACAAACAAGAGTACGAAAAGACAAATAAATATATAAGAGATAAATGCGTGAAGGCAAAAAACAGTTGGTTGAAAGAGCTATAGATAACATATAGATGTGTGTAAACTTGTTACTGTGTAAATTATTCTGTGAAAAATGGTAAAAATTACATAATATTATTTGCTTAAAACACAAACACACATTCAGACACATATACTGTATATTTAAATTGATTACCGACAGGCTTACACACCTATATTATATATTTATCATGGATAACCCACATATTCAGAGACGTTATACGGGGAATATTCCAAAACGAACCTATGATTTGCTGGTAACAATTTTAATCAATTGAAAATAACATATAAATACATATACATGCTACATACGTCAGTGCATTACTTTTCCACATAGTCACCACCTAAATCCAGGCACTTTTCGTACCGTGGCATGAGTGTTTGTAACCCCTCGTCATGGAATGGCGCCGCCAGGTACTTAGCCAGGTATTGACTCCATCCACATGTTCCTCGGTGGTGTCGAAGCACTGGGTGGCCAGCCAGACCTTCATCTTGGCGAATAGATGATAAGTCCGGACCGTAAGGGGGTGGTTGAAAATTTCCCACTTAAACTAATCAAATAAACCTTTTGTTTGAGCAGCAGTGTAGGGCCGAGACTTTTGTTTTGGATCGACCGGCGAAGCTTCTTCATTGTTTCGCAATAAACATGTCTTTATTGTGATCCCTAGTGTCATGAATTCCGTCAACAAAATGCCCTTGCGGTCCCAGAGCACCGTAACCATCATTTTTCGTTGTGAAAATGGTTGCCTGAATTTGTTGGACTTGTTTGTAGAATGAGTTTACATCCACTGTTGTAACTGTTCCTTCACCTCTGTATTCACGAAGTGTACCCATGTTCTTCCTCAGTCAAATTCTGTCAAGAAATGCATAGCCCTCTTCCCAGTAGCGCAGAAGGAACGTCAAAGCTGAGCCCATTCTTTAAGCTTTGCGAACGTCACTCAGTTGCTTTGGTACCCACCCTGAACATAATTTGTGGTAACCTAACCTCTCTGTGACAATTAGAAACAGATTAGTCCTAGAAATTGGTGGACATTCTGTAGAACGACCTGAAATTGTGAAACGGCGCTTTTCCATTACAACTTGGTCGACTTTTTGAATGAGCTCATCTGTCACACATGAATATCGTCCTTTTCCTTCCTCATCATGAACATTTTTTCGCCCATCTCTGAATTTTTTGAACCAATCCCTCACAGAACTGTCACTCATACCATTATCACCGTACACACGACACAATCGACGATGAATCTAATCCACAGTTTGACCTTCTGCTTGAAGAAAACGAATCACACCACTAATGCCACAGCTGGCGGAAAGACACAATCAATGCCCATGTTTATCCGTTTGGATTCGTGAACCATTGAACAAATACGACTGTAGGTTGATGTGTAGTGATTTAAACGATTACTGAATGATACAAGCAATGAACGGTGTTTCAATGGAAATTTCTTTTACCAGCAAATCGGTGATTGATTTTGGAATATTTATCGAATATTTGTAACAGATAACCCACACATTCAGACACATAAATTATATATTTATAATGGATAACACACATATTCAGACACATGCATTATATATATATGATGGGTAACCCACATGGAGACATAAATTATGTTTATATAATGGATAACCAACATGTTCAGACGCATACATTTTATATTTATAATGGATAACACAGATTCAGACACATGCATTATACACTTATAATGGATAACCCACATTAAGACACATATATTATATATGTATATGGATAACACACATTCAGACATATAATCGATAACCCACACATTTAGACACATACATTATAAGTTTATAATGGATAACCCACATTCAGAGACACATATATATATATATATATATATATATATATATATATATATATATATATATATATATATATATATATATATATATATATATATTTATAATGGGTAAGCCACACATTAACACACATATATTGTGTATTAATAATGGAAAATCTTGACATACCCAGACTGTATGTAAGTGAAAGTACATTTTAGAAACTACATACAGCATTTTCATACTCCACGTCTCCATCACATGCATTTAATAACATTTGATTTACATAATGAACAGGCTTGTCTAGCATGTCAGACCGGACGCCGATTATTTTCTCGTATTGTGAGTCCTCTGGGGCTTGTGCTTCCGGAGCCTCTTCTAAAACAGGGCTTATTCCTAGTTTGAAAATATAGCATACACATGTGAAGGTTAAGCTTAGTCATAACTTATGCTAAGTGACAATGATGCACACATGTGCGCATGCATGAGCGAGCACGCGCGCGCACACACTCACACACACAAACACAAACACACAAAAACAAACACACACACACATGATTATACGGATGACACACTCTCTGGGGGGGGGGGGGAGGGAACAATTGTATGAACACGATATAATCCAGACTACTTCAGAACAAAAACGCACGCTCACACACACACACACACACACACACACACACACACACACACACACACACACACATATATATATATATATATATATATACACATATACACACACAATCACATCAACAATTAAGATGCATGACTGTGCCCTACGTCATAGAAGGAAGAGGCTGAACATACAGGAACTGGCATCCTAACTTCATACATTGGTGAAATAGTCCCATATTTATAGATTTCACCAGACCCTAAACTTACGTGTTCGGTGCTGCAAATGTATTTCTCCAGCCATTTAAATTTTTCTCTTAGTGATGGTCTCAAAACTCCGTTACAGTGTTGTGACTCTCGTAAAAAGGCTATGGCTTCTGTCAAATATTATTCAGAGTTTCCTAGCACTTCTGAATTGTGTTGTACCAATATGGTGTGCAGGTGCACTAACTACATCTTTTTGGATGGTCTCTGAAGCAGCTTGTGGTAAATATGTGTTGAAACCAAATGTATTTGTTTTGCCCCATGAGGTCATACAGTATCATATCCACTTGATGCCTAGACAAACCACAACTGGAGTTTCCATAAGTCCATTGTGTGAGACATGGGCCTGTTTTAAGAGTTTCACTCTAGAAAGATCGAGCGATGGTCGCTTACTCTGCATTGATCTTCTACTTCCCTACTTAATGTGTCTTGGTGTTTCTGCGATGATGAAAACAAGATCTGTAGTTGAAGATGTGTGCCACATTCTGGCGTAGATCTCTTGAAGTTGTGATAAGGATTAGTGAGTGATCATTGTGACAAATGTCAACCTCCTCATCGCTTTGATCAAGTTGGTTATATCCCCCAACTGTGGGAGTGACTATTAATGCCTTCAACTGTGAAAGTGACCAGTAATGCCTCCAACTAAGAGAGTGACTTTTAATTCCCCCAACTGTGAGAATGACTCTTAATGCATCCAAATGGTATAGAGTGGGTTACACAAGTGAGATTCGTAGGATTAACATACCAACAGTTTTAGTTCCAAAAGTCTATTTCTGTCTAGACTAGCTTCGATACAACAGCAGAACATATATTTCGCTACATCGATGGGTAACTTTCTCAGATGTGCATATTATTTTTTCTCATAGGGATTAGACCTCCTCCTTTTTTGTCTGTTGTTTTACTCTGATCTGTAGCATACACATTATGGTATTTTAAATGTTGAATTCACTTTAACATGAATGTCTTGTATATCGCGAACGCTGATGTGGTTTTCGTTGTGCTTATTGTCGAACACCGTCAGTTTGCTGTATCCAGCTGATGTGCTATAAACTCATCTTGCTTGCATGTTCGTGCTTTATAATAAATGAGGCTTCGTATTTTTCTCTCTTTCTCACTCTCTCACTCTCTCTTTCTTTCTGTCTCCATCTCTCTCTTTTTCTCCATCCCTCAGTATGTATCTATGTTTATTTTTAGGTTAGTTGGTCTATTCTGAGACCTCCAGACTCCTCAAGATAGTAAAGAAGGTGCCCCGGTGACAAAGAGTGGTCACCAGAGCCCCATACTGCTCTACTGCTCTTGCCTAGCTTGGCTGCTCCACTTTCATGAACTACGAGGTTAAGTTAATAAGTAAGTCACAAATGGCTGTAGAAATATAACTAAACATGATAACAACTCGAAATCAGTTTATTTTTATACACACATTGTCCCTTTATATTAAACATAATTTCCACCAACATTTATGCACTTATCCCATCGTTTTATCAGTCTCCCAAACCGGCTGCATAGAACTGCGTGTTCTGTGTTCTAAACCACGTTTTCACTTCACATTCAACTTCGGCGTCATTCGCGTCTCGCCAAGGTGGGTTTTCAGTGTTTATGATGGCAAATGTTTGTCCCGTAAAGCAGTGCACAGCTGGTTAGAAAAAGTTACGATAGCGAGTCAATAAGAAAGACACACAGTTCTGTGGGATCGCAGATAAATGAGAACAGAGCACGCTTTTCTATGCAGCTGGTTTGAGAGGACGGATAAAATGATGGGATAAGTGCATCAATGTTGGTGGAAATTATGTTGAGGAATAAATGGACAATGTATGTATACAAATAAATTGGTTTCAAGTTGTTATCATATTTATTTATTTGTCTACAGCCATTTGTGACTTATTAACGTATCCTCGTGTTATAATGTTGATAAGAAGTTTTTATGAATTAAAGCTATCAAGACATTAATAATACTTGAAGCAACACAATTTGCCGTTGAAAAGAGATTAATGTTTTCTGACGCATTATGATTTACTGTTAATAAGAGCACAAGCAGCACAATTTACTGGTGATAAGAAATTAATATTAACTGGAGCAGCACAAAATCAATGGTGATAAGAGATTAATATTAAATGGAGCAGCACAATTTACTGGTGATAAGAGATGAATATAACCATGAGCAGCACAATATACCGGCGATAAGGCATTAATATTAACTGGAGCAGCACAATTTACTGTTAATAAGAGATTAATATTCACTGGAGCAGCACAATTTACTGTTAATAAGAGATTAATGTTCACTGGAGCAGCACAATTTATTGTTAATAAGAGATTAATATTAACTGGAGCAGCACATTTTACTGGCGATATATAAGTCCCTGGCAGATACGGTAAGCTGTTTAAGACGATTAATCATCCCGTGGCAGTTAATAATTTAATTGAAGATCTGTGAGCTTCTCTTAAAACACGACTAATGTAAACTGAATCACCATGATATCGTGTTGAAATGTCATAAATGTTAATTGAAAGACCATGATGTAATATTTAAATGTCATCCATGTTATCTGAAACACCATGATGTCATGTTTAAATGTCATCCATTTTAATTGAATCACCATGATATCATGTTGAAATGGCATACATGTTTACTGAACCACCATGAAGCCATGTTCAAATGGCATCCATGTTAACTGAATCACCATGATGTCATGTTGAAATGTCATCCATGTTAACTGAATCACCGGGATGACGTTCTTAAATGTCATCCATGTTAACTGAACCACATCGATGTCACGTTTAAATGTCATCCATATTAACTGAATAACCTTGATGTCTCGTTTAAATGTCATACATATTAACTGAATAACCTTGATGTCTCGTTTAAATGTCATCCATATTAACTGAATCACATTGATGTCATCCTTAAATGCCACCCATGTTAACTGAAATAACTTAACATTACATAAGACATCGATCTTGACCTCTCTGCCATAAAGGGACAACGCCCCCCCCCTCCCCCAATCCTCTCCATCGAGACACACTTACACAAATAGTTTGGTCATTGTCATCAGGTTGCATGCCTACAAGCATGGGCGGTCATGTTTCGCCATCTCTCGCGATCACCAGTGTCGTGCATACTAGTCTGGTTATCATCGCCATGTGTCATGACGAAGAGCGTGATTACCATTTTGCTCATCATCATTGTGGCAGGTGCTTCATCATCAGACTTGTGAAAGGGATTTTATTGTGGCAGGTGCTTCATCATCAGACGTGTGAAAGGGATTTTATTGTGGCAGGTGCTTCATCATCAGACTTGTGAAAGGGATTTTATTGTGGCAGGTGCTTCATCATCAGACGTGTGAAAGGGATTTTATTGTGGCAGGTGCTTCATCATCAGACTTGTGAAAGGGATTTTATTGTGGCAGGTGCTTCATCATCAGACTTGTGAAAGGGATTTTATTGTGGCAGGTGCTTCATCATCAGACTTGTGAAAGGGATTTTATTGTGGCAGGTGCTTCATCATCAGACTTGTGAAAGGGATTTTATTGTGGCAGGTGCATCATCAGACTTGTGAAAGGGATTTTATTGTGGCAGGTGCTTCATCATCAGACTTGTGAAAGGGATTTTATTGTGGCAGGTGCTTCATCATCAGACTTGTGAAAGGGATTTTATTGTGGCAGGTGCTTCATCATCAGACGTGTGAAAGGGATTTTATTGTGGCAGGTGCTTCATCATCAGACTTGTAAAAGGGATTTTATTGTGGCAGGTGCTTCATCATCAGACTTGTGAAAGGGATTTTATTGTGGCAGGTGCTTCATCATCAGACTTGTGAAAGGGATTTTATTGTGGCAGGTGCTTCATCATCAGACTTGTGAAAGGAATTTTATTGTGGCAGGTGCTTCATCATCAGACTTGTGAAAGGGATTTTATTGTGGCAGGTGCTTCATCATCAGACTTGTGAAAGGGATTTTATTGTGGCAGGTGCTTCATCATCAGACTTGTGAAAGGGATTTTATTGTGGCAGGTGCTTCATCATCAGACTTGTGAAAGGGATTTTATTGTGGCAGGTGCTTCATCATCAGACTTGTGAAAGGGATTTTATTGTGGCAGGTGCTTCATCATCAGACTTGTGAAAGGGATTTTATTGTGGCAGGTGCTTCATCATCAGACTTGTGAAAGGGATTTTATTGTGGCAGGTGCTTCATCATCAGACTTGTGAAAGGGATTTTATTGTGGCGGGTGCTTCATCATCAGACTTGTGAAAGGGATTTTTACTTTTACATAAATGACAAATGATTTATACTACCCAGAAACACATTTATCTACAACAGAAGGAAGTATTACACACAATTATAAATAACAAAACTAAATAAAGTGTACCTCGTTCGTCAATTTCGTATACTGCCTGCAATAGAAAATAGACAAAGACGTTATTGTGATGTTAATAAATCTGCCTCTCTCTCTCTCTCTCTCTCTCTCTCTCTCTCTCTCTCTCTCTCTCTCTCTCTCTCTCTCTCTCTCTCTCTCTCTCTCTCTGTTACTATATCTATCTTAAACTCACAACATAAACTCTCTCCCTTATTTTTTCTCGCTATGCGTCTGTCTGTCTATCTATCTATTACACAAACGCGCAATGTTTCTCCCTCTTTCTTTCTCGCTCTGCTTCTGTCTGTCTAATTATCTTACACACAAACACACTATCTGTCTCTCTGTCTCTGTCTGTCTGTCTCCATGTCTGTCTGTTTGTCTGTCTGTCTTTCAATCCACCTTACACACACTCACACACAAACTCTGCCTCCCAATGTCTGTGTGTACGTATATCAATCTATATATCGTACACATACACACAAACTCGCTGTCACTCTCTCCCCCCTCGCTCTCTTTCTCTCTCTCTCTTTCTCTCTCTCTCTCTCTCTTTCACACGCACGCACACACATACAAACTCTCCATCTCTGTCTCTGTGATGTGTCTCTACCTATGTGTCTGTCTATTTATAAATCTGGTGGACATTGACACATTTAACAGATACAAATAAACACCCACACATTTGAAATCTTACATTGATGTATTGGCATTTTCTTGCTCTTTTCGTTTACATGGAGTTCCTGCAATCAGATGTCAATAGCGTATATTATAGTACAAATCAAATATCATTAGTGTATATTATAGAATAAATCAAGTGAGGAAAAACACACAGAAAATACACAGCTGAGATTTCAGTGGCATGTGTAAGGAAACACACCTCAATGTTGCAGCCATATGGGGACCACATGCTATATAGAACCGGTATTTTTGTATGGATGTGAAGCGTGGACAATGAGCAGACAAGCTGGAAAAAAAATCATCTGATGGCCTGGGAAATGTGGTGTCTGTGGAAAATGCAAATAATACCATGGACAGAAAGAAACACCAATGAACAAGTGCTTCAATAAAGAAATGAAGATCGTAAACTGATTAGAGACATTAGGCGTAGACAGTCAAATTTTTGTGAGCATGTTATGAGAAGAAATGAATTGAAGAACATGTTGATAACTGGCAAGGTAGAAGGGAAGAGACCTAGGTGAAGACCGAGTAGTAAATGCCTGGATGGCTTGGCCACCTGGCATGGTCGAGACAGGAACACGGATCTGATTCATGACTCTGGTGATCGAGTGAGATGGCAAAACATGACCGCCCACAGGTATCGGCATGATTCATGTTGGATGGATGGATGGATAAAGTGTTAAGAACTTCTGACATTGAGTTATTAAATTTAAGCTGATATTGTTTATAATTTATTAAATGAAATTTTAAGTAAGATATCACTAAACAGATATTGACTGTCAATGATTATGTGTGCTTAGTTCCAGTAATGACTACATTTGAAGAATATACCATACACAAACCATTGTTGGCGTGATGATGGAAGACCGATTATCATTGGGGAGGATCATGTTGTATTGTGGCGATAGTGTGTGATTTTATGTCTACGTTTGAGACCAGGGATTGTGTATGTTGGTCTTGCATAGACTGGAAGTCAACCTTACTCTGATGTATTCTGGTCAATGGCTTGAATACATTAAGTCTAACATATAGTTTATTGGTTGGGGATGTCGTTATCTGAGTCTGAATGGGCAATGTAATATCGCAGTTTGAGTCTATGTTGGCAAGTATGTTTGCTTGTGTTAGCTGGCTGTGAACTCCAGCGTGAAGACCTGCATGTCGAATGGAGACATCCTGTTGTCCAACATCAGTGTGATGTCATACCGGGTTGATGTTTGCGTGAGTATCCGTTGTCCCATGTCTGGCTTATTGGTGTGCAGACCGGTAGTTCCTCGCCGTGCATAGAGATACTCTCCGACGTCGGAGGAATCAGCGATCCTACTGACTTTAGCCAGGACCCCGAAGGGACCTGTTGCCCAGGACGCGCGACAAGGACGTGTCAGTAGGTCTTGGTCAGTATAGAAATTGGCCCTGGTGCCTTGGAAACACCTCTGTCCTAGGCAAGTATGGCGTACGTTGACGTTATTTGCTTTTTTGTTTTGTTTTGTTCGTATATCCTTTACAAGACAGTGCTGTCAACATCAGTATCGTTCAGCTGATAGTCTCCATAAAAGGGCGTAGTCTCATGAAACAGAAGACAACTGGTCTACAACTGGTATAATCAACTGGTCTACCCAGGATGGTTGTTATGAAGATTATTAACTACTGAATGAATACTTGATGATGTAATTATGGTGTAATCGATTGAAAATATTAGTTGGTTTTATTGAAAAATGGACGTCAACGTAACTTTTCATGTTAAGATATACAGTTGAGATAGTTAAAGTCATGTAGATAAAACTAGTAATATACAATTAGTAAGCCTTTCCTCTTGAGTCCAAGGCGGCGCATAGGGCACACATACACGCATATAACACATACACACATATACGCACATACATACACATACACATTCATGCATACATACACACATGCACACGCATTTACATATGCAGACACATATACACCCACATACAGACATACACCCACATAGACACATAAACACAATATAAACACACACACATAGACACACATACACACACCCACCCATCCACCCACACACATACTCACACATTCACGCTGCCTCACATAATCACTCAACTAATATGAACTAACTCCCACACTTTAAACACATATACACTGACGATTATCGTTAGCATCCTCACAAAAACATTCACAATTAGGAAAACATGGGAAAACATGGAAACGATGGAAAAATGGAAAAAAAGATGTTATACATTGTGTAACATAAACAATAGTGATGCAATTCAATAAGGTAATTCCTGGAATTGACATAAACATGGTGAAATAAGCAGTGCACTTAGGCCATGTTAAATTCAAGTGGCAGGCAGTAAAAATGCTATTATGAAAGATGGGGATATAGGAAAATTATGAAATAGCATGTCACATGACATGAATGCGCTCAACTCTCTCTCTCTCTCTCTCTCTCTCTCTCTCTCTCTCTCTCTCTCTCTCTCTCTCTCTCTCCCTATATATATATATATATATATATATATATATATATATATATATATATATATATATATATATATATATATATATATATATATATAACACGATGTATGTATGTCCGTCCGTTCTTTATGCGTTCGCGAACGGTCCATCCGATTGAGATGAAATTTTCTACACGTTTTCTTTTCATTCCTGTGCAACTTTCTGTCATAGTTTTTTAGTGTAAAATCGACTACTTACTTACTAAAATTTAATATTTCATTTTTCATTATAATTTCTATATAGCAGGGGGACTTAACTCAAGAAAAAGTTATTTCAAGGGACATAACTTTTAATAACATTTCTATATACTTTATAGTCATATTGTTGCATCGTTTTCAAAGATTTATAAACTCTTTGTCTATAGTTATTTTCAGGCATATGAGTTATAATAAATAATGATATAATCTTTAAGGCATTTTCAAAGTTTTCATAAAAATAATGCATAATGCATAACATTGTAACTCATCTTTTTATGCTTAAAGAAGTTATCTACAGTCATGTAGGTGATTAAAAACAGTTTTCATTAAAAATAATGGATGGTGTGTGGAAGGACATTCTTTTAAGTTACTGTGTGAATTTAATGAGACGCTCTCTGCCAGGAGCTGGGCGAAGCCACGCCGGGTCAGGTAGATAGACAGACAGACAGACAGATAGTCGGGAACGGGAGCTTATATGACTACTTATATAAATTAAATGAGATGCTCCCCACCAGGGACTGGGTGAAGCCGGGCCGGCTCAGACAGACAGACAGATAGACAGACAGACAGACAGATAGTCGGGAACGGGAGCTTATATGACTACGCATATGAATTAAATGAGATGCTCCCCACCAGGGACTGGGTGAAGCCGGGCCGGGTCAGACAGACAGACAGATAGATAGACAGACAGACAGACAGACAGACAGATAGTCGGGAACGGGAGCTTATATGACTACGTATATGAATTAAATGAGATGCTCCCCACCAGGGACTGGGTGAAGCCGGGCCATGTCAGCCAGACAGACAGACAAAAAAGCAGACAGAAAGACAGACAGACAGACAGACAGACTGATAGACAGATAGATAGATCCCCTCCAGGGACTGGGCGAAGTCGGGCCGGGTCAGCTAGTATATATATATATATATATATATATATATATATATATATATATATATATATATATATATATATATATATATATATATATATATATATATATATATATATATTTCTTTCACGCACACCCACACACTCTCTCATTGTCTCATTCTCTCTCTCTCTTACTCCCCCCCCTCTCTCACCCATACTCACTCACTCTCACACTCAACCTCTCTTACTCTCTCACTCACATAGATAGACATTCTCACACATTCACTCTCTCACTCACTCTCTTACTCACTCACTCACTCTCTCTCTCTCTCTCACTCGCTCACTCACTCTCTCAGTTACACTCACTCTCTCACTCTCTCTCTCAGTCACTCAAATTGATGAGTAGCATGTTCTCAGACACATACTCACACATTCACACTCTCACTCAATCTTTCTCTCCCTCACTGACTCTCTCACTTACAATCACTCTCTCTCTCTCTCTCACCCTCTCCTCAATCACTCACACTAATGAGTAACCTGTTCTTAGTCAGTCCCAGGATGTTTATTTATTTATTTATTTATTTATTTATTTTATCTGTTTGTGATCTCATGGCAAATTTAAGTTCAGTAGTTTGCCATTGTTTTTTGCCGTTTATGTATGGTATATGAGAGATGCCTGGAGCAGGTACGGTATATGAGAGATATCTGGATCATGTATGGTATATGAGAGATATCTGGATCATGTATGGTATATGAGAGATATCTGGATCATGTATGGTATATGAGAGATATCTGGATCATGTATGGTATATGAGAGATATCTGGATCATGTACGGTATATGAGAGATATCTGGATCATGTATGGTATATGAGAGATATCTGGAGCAGGTACGGTATATGAGAGATATCTGGATCATGTACGGTATATGAGAGATATCTGGATCATGTATGGTATATGAGAGATATCTGGATCATGTATGGTATATGAGAGATATCTGGATCATGTATGGTATATGAGAGATGTCTGGAGCAGGTACGGTATATGAGAGATATCTGGATCATGTATGGTATATGAGAGATATCTGGATCATGTATGTATATGAGAGATATCTGGATCATGTACGGTATATGAGAGATATCTGGATCATGTATGGTATATGAGAGATATCTGGATCATGTATGGTATATGAGAGATATCTGGATCATGTATGGTATGTGAGAGATATCTGGATCATGTATGGTATATGAGAGATATCTGGATCATGTATGGTATATGAGAGATATCTGGATCATGTATGGTATATGAGAGATATCTGGATCATGTATGGTATATGAGAGATATCTGGATCATGTATGGTATGTGAGAGATATCTGGATCATGTATGGTATGTGAGAGATATCTGGATCATGTATGGTATGTGAGAGATATCTGGATCATGTATGGTATATGAGAGATATCTGGATCATGTATGGTATATGAGAGATATCTGGATCATGTATGGTATGTGAGAGATATCTGGATCATGTATGGTATGTGAGAGATATCTGGATCATGTATGGTATGTGAGAGATATCTGGATCATGTATGGTATGTGAGAGATATCTGGATCATGTATGGTATGATGAGAGATATCTGGATCATGTATGGTATATGAGAGATATCTGGATCATGTATGGTATGTGAGAGATATCTGGATCATGTATGGTATGATGAGAGATATCTGGATCATGTATGGTATATGAGAGATATCTGGATCATGTATGGTATATGAGAGATATCTGGATCATGTATGGTATAGTGAGAGATATCTGGATCATGTATGGTATATTGAGAGATATCTGGATCATGTATGGTATATGAGAGATATCTGGATCATGTATGGTATATGAGAGATATCTGGATCATGTATGGTATGTGAGAGATATCTGGATCATGTATGGTATGTGAGAGATATCTGGATCATGTATGGTATATGAGAGATATCTGGATCATGTATGGTATATGAGAGATATCTGGATCATGTATGGTATGTGAGAGAAGTCTGGAGCATGTATGTACATATCTGTGTTCATTGACAGTGATACGTTACCTAAGCTAAACGGCACAGTTCAACAGCAGCCACAAGAACAACAACAACAATAATAACAACAACAACAATAACAACAACGACAAAAATAATAATAACAATACCATATTAAACTGTTCACCCAAACAATTACTTGTAACAATTAACATACTACATTAACATGAAGAAAAAAAAAGATACCTGAATACGTACCTTTCGTTTTTAATAGAAATATGATGACAAACATTATAATAATGATGAGTACAGCAGCAACAATGCCAGCAACTATAGATCCCATAAAGTGTGCAGGAGAACCGACATTCTCAGAGACAGGTATTATCGGATCTAGGAAAATAATGACAGCATGATCATTATACACATTTTCACGCATAAATCAAGTTAAAGTGAAAGTTATAGTTAGTTACATATCCTTTACAGGACGTCACAGTCAACCGCATTTTTTTTTTTTGGCTGTTTGTGATCTTTTGCCAAATTTAAGCTCAGTAGTTTGCCATTGTTTTCTGAACAACCGACACTCATACCATTTTATTAATAAAAAAACAACGCATGGCGGTCTGCTACCAAATTGCTCGCAGCTGTGCTTCGAACGCGGTATGCTGGATTAGGACTGCGTCGGTAATATCTTCGCCACGGAGCCGGTATAGATCAAATTATAGAACTAAAATTAGAGGACTAAAATTAGAGAACTAAAATTAAATTATTGTCTTTCCATTCTCACAGTCAAACATGGCCGGGAATATTCAGAATTGCAATCTTGATATCATGAAACATTTTCTGTTACAATAAAACTGTTTCGTTTTCATTCAGTCAAGTCAATATATTAGTCAAAGCCTTTTGTTTTCAATATTTTAGTATGTTCATCATCATTACGTGTCATGCCGATAAGTGTGGGCGGTCATATCTCACCATCTCACACGATCACCAGAGTCGTGGATCACATCTGTTTTCCTGTCTCGATCATGCCCCGTGGCAGAGCCATCCAGGTATTTACTTCACTGCCTTCCCCTTGCTCTTTCCCCCTCAATCTTGCCAGTTGTCACCAAGTTCTCTAATTTATTTCTTCTTTTAACTTGTCCACATAATGTTGACTGTCTACGTCTAATGTCTCTAACAAGTTTACGGTTCATATTTGCTTCTTGTAGGACCTATGCGTTGGTTTTACTGTCTGTGCGTGGTATTCTGTGCATTTTCCTCAGAAACCACTCATCCACCGCCATTAGATGTTTTTCAACTTGTTTGCTCATTGTCCACGTTCCATACCCATACTAAAGTTCAAGTTCTATGCAGCACTTCAACACTCATTTTCTCGTAGCAAGTTCAGTATTTTAGTTCAATGTAAAGTGTCATAAGTTCACTCCACATATTAGTGTGCGTACATGCGCATGTCCTGGTGTGAATGCTCGTGTGTGTGTGTGTGTGTGTGTGTGTGTGTGTGTGTATGTGTGTTTGTAGCATATAGTGCATGCTAATACGATACTGAAAGAGTGTGCTCCACAGGTGGAGCCACAAAATGTGAGGGTAGTGGGGGCAACATGTAACTGTTATATAGGCAATGTATCATTGCCAATGAAAAGTGTCTTATGCAATAAGTCACAATCATTGAATGTAAGAAAGAGAGAGCCCAATTGCTATATAGAACCTGTTTTGCTGTATGGCATTGACACTTGGAATGTAAGTGAACAAATTAGGAAGAACGTGGAAAGAACAGAGACGTGATTGCTGAGACGATTGTTGCGAATTCCCTGGACTGCCAGAATAACTAACAATGATTGTCAGGAAGAGGCTAATGAAACTAGAACATTATTTACAACAATAAGAAAGCGACAAACAGCTTTCTTTGGTCATGTAATGAGAAGAGAGGCATTGGAGAACATCGTGACGACTGGAAATATCAAGGGGAAGAGAGGCAGAGGAGCTTGCTGTGACTCCTGTCTGTTCCACTTTTCACATTGGGCAGTGAGGAGCATTTTGAGTGATATTCACTGGCACAAGAACGGAGCATAATGGGAACGACCCGCTGCCGTGAAGTTGGAACCGCGACAAACTAACAAACTAACTAACTAACTAACTAACTAACTAACTAACTAACTAACTAACTAACTAACTAACTAACTAACTAACTAACTAACTAACTAACTAACTAACTAACTAACTAACTAACTAACTAACTAACTATTCAGGTAGACAGGGGACAGTCAAAGGCTAGGGAGAGCACACCTAAAAAATGTTTGTCGAAATCGGATGTACTGAGCCACAGGCTTGACAAAACACTGCACCGTAACATAATCAATCAATGATGCTACAAATTAAAAGTAATCTGAATAGTGCTAATCCCACGAACGCTCTTCAGGCGGTGATAGTGCCGGGCCCCCTGCCTCGAGGAGGTCCACCCAATGCTACTGTTGGTCACCTTCCCCCATGCTGTGGAGTCAAGGCACAGAGGGATAGGGTAAGAACTATTGACCGAACACCCCGGACGCTCAACAGACTACAGTGGAATGCCGAAGGAGTTTCTAATAAGAAAGTCCCCCTAACAAATCGTCTCCATAAAGATAGAATAGATGTGGCATGCATTCAAGAGACACACCTCAACGCCAAGCGCAAATTTTCAGTCAGGAGATATCAGGCCACACGTTTCGACCGCGAAGGACACAAAGGAGGAGTTCTAATACTTACACGAAATACAATACCTTGCAGCGAAGTATCTGTGATCTCTGACAACCAAACAGAAATTATAGGTGTTGATATAATGATAAAGGACGTGAAAATAAGAATTTACAATCTGTATAGCCCGGCAGATAAGGATCTTACACTCTCAAACATGAAAATAACTGTCACAAACTGTATTATAGTCGGAGACTTTAATAGCCGTTCAGAAAGATGGGGATACCCAGATACTGACAACAGAGGAGAGGAAGTGGAGGACTGGGAAATAGACTCAAATCTCCATCTACTCAACAAAGCGGATGACACACAGAGCTTTTACACTAGAAGATGGTTTACCACTTTTACTCCAGACTTAGCTTTCTGCACAGGAGACATCCTCCACAAAATCGATCGCCATGTGCTTGACCAATTAGCAGGTAGTGACCACAGACTAATCGAGCTTGTAATAAATATGGAGTATGTTCCACGGGAGCACAACTCTTTGCCTCGCTGGAATTACAAACGAGGTGATTGGGATAAATTTGTCATACTAGCAGACAAATATTGTGAACACATAAAACCACGACATGGCAACATGAAACAAATAGAGGAAAGTCTAAATACGCAATAATAAAGCGGCCACTAAGTCCATTCCAAGAGGAGCGAAGAAACATTGCAAACCAAACTGAATAACTACACATTTTGGAGGACAAATTTGAAGATGCCAAGAAGACAGCAGAGAGAGAGAGAGAGAGAGAGAGAGAGAGAGAGAGAAGAGAGATGAGAGAGAGAAGAGAGAGAAGAGAGAGAGAGAGAACAAACAATTGAAACGAACATCTCTTTCTCAAAGCCATCTCAGCAAAATATAAAAGAACAATAAATCAAACAAAAGAGATTGATGGAGGGAAAAAACTGAAAACCAGAACTTTGACAGGGATGGAAACAAACTATGGAAACTAGTGAAAGATGGAACATGAAGGATCCAGAAACAAACGAGTAACAATTAAGCAAGGAAATGCTTTGCTTACAGAAAAAAAAACACCGTTACATCTTTTTCCAGTTTTTTTACCCCCCCCTTTTTTTTTGTTTTTTTCACAAAAAAAAA
>JACEFZ010022192.1:0-22500 GCA_014155875.1 Cepaea nemoralis
TTTTTGACCTGAGTTTGATACTCTACGGTACACATACTATTTCTAGGTTATAAGCACTATTAGTTAGATATAAGTTCATAATGCCTATTAAAGGTTTTAAAATACGGATTTGAAATTGTGAGACATAGGAAAAATTACAACATGGCACCTACATGTGTTTCATTGGTAAACATCATCCAGCCTGGTTTAAGAGAATTGTTGACTTATTGTTCTAACTAATTCTTTATTAAATATACTGGTCTATGTAATACATAAATACATCTTAATAATGTAGATATAACATACCAATAGCTTCAGAGAGTGATGGTTTTAAAAGGCAAAAATACCTTTTCCCCACACGGGGAAACTTTTACATGTCTGCTCCCTTTGTTTGTCTGAACTAAAATGGCTACTTCAGTCTTTGTTTTCAATCTCGACGACTGTTTGCCAGGTGCGTGAGCCAAAATAAAGCCACATAAATTAAGCTGCCACGTTCAGTCTATTGCTGTTTTATTCTCTCCTACATTGAGTAAGTTACTTAAACAGTAATGGTTAGGGATTGTTCATTTTTAAGGGAGCCAATGCTAGGAAAGGGTAAGGACGTTTTATTATATCACAGTCAAGAAGGCACAAAAGTTGAGTTCAGTTCTGTTTTGAAAGGTGCTCTTTTTCTACAAAAGTTGAGTTCACTTCAGCTGTTAGAAATTCCAAATAAGAATTGTATAGCGAAAGGTGTGCAAACAGTCAGATATGAATATAAAGAGGGCAGTCAGCAAAGTTATACAATTGCATCTACAACAGTATTGATTCCCGCTGGATGGATGCACCCCAGAATTGATTAACTGACTTTCAATTTTAAGCCTAATGAATTTACAGAGAAGAATGTCTTCCATGCTGTGACCCATACATCGTAGACTCCATTGTGATCAGAAGGATCGAAATGGTTAGGGAGAGGTTTGTCAGAGTTTTGAATTATATCCTCAATGTGCCCTCTAAAGCGGTCAGCTAGGCGTCTGTGTTAAGAGCTAAGAGAAAAACAAAATTTATATTTCAGAGTAAGAAAGAACAAACACAATGTCAAGCAATACAACAAATATGTGAACATAAATATTTATCAGTAGAGAGATGATCAGAACGTGAGCAGTTGAAATATACAGATTCTACAAGGAGCCCTGATGTAGTTGCCATGGTGTTTCCTACTGATGTTACAGCAGCAAGCCGAAGGATAAGGATACGGATTAATTAGTAGTGACAATGTAAGCACATAAAAGTAAAGTAGTAAATATATAGTTTATCTAAAGTATTAAATATATAGAAATGTGACACATTAACCATGACATTGGATATAGGAAGATATAGCAGACTTAATGTTGGGAGAATGAATGCCATGACTGTTCACCTCCATTGTGAATATTAAGTACGAGGGGAAGTCAATACATTAGTCGTCCAAAACCGGCTGCATAGAACTGCATGATCTGCTTTCTAAACCACGTTTTCACTTCACATTCAACGTCAGGGTCATTCGCGAAATGTCTCCCGCCAAGTTGGGTTTTCAGTGGACCAAAACGGTGGAAATCGCTAGGGGCTAAGTCGGGGCTGTAAGGTGGATGTTGCAGAACTTCCCACCTTAGTTGGTTAATTTTCTCCTGAGTTAATCGAGCCATATGTGGTCTGGCATTGACATGAAGACGCAACACTCCTTTATTCAGAATTCCTGGAAATTTCAATCAATCATGCATTATGCTGTATGCTGAGCCATGTGAGCACCCTATTGCAGATGCTACAGAGTCTATCGTTACTCGATGTCACCTCTAATCATCTACTCCACCCGGTGCACTGATGCTTCTGTTGCAATCTCAACATGACGACCAGATCGGATTTCATCAACAATTTTAGAGCGTCTTTGAGAAAATGTTTCTACCCTGTCACAGAAAAAACTGCAGTTTAATGATTCCTTGATAACTTACATATTAAAATACAAGGAAGGAGATGGGTTAACAATCGTGTACTTCATTCTGAGAGGAGGACGAATAAAAGATCATTGACCGACACAGATATGAAAATAGGATACAGGTACGCGCTGAGGTCAGTGACTCCCGCTCGTATCGGCCGACGGGAAAATGAACGGAGAATGCTTTGAAGTGCAAACGAGCGATGGACAGAGGACCAGCGCAACAGCGGAGAACGGAGCGCCAGGACGTATACGTGATTTCACTGAACTTTTGATGTTACGTGTACGGCAAATTTGATTGTTGATCAAACAATCAACGGAGAATGGGACACGCAATATAAAAAGCTGAACATGGAGTTTCTGTTTAGTGTGATACCAAACTGGACGGAAAGATAGATTTATGTGTCCTGTAATGAATAGAAATATCCTCCCTTATAATGGGATAGAGTGCTTGGCTGCGGATAAATTTCGATTCGGGGACTTACATTAATTCTATAGAGGCATATATAAGATTACCTATCTTCTCCACAGGTTCAAATCTCCTATTGAAATCAGAGAAGAGATGAAGGTTACTACACTTGAGCAAATAAAGTACCTACTTAGAAACAACAAGAACATAGACATGTGTTAATATGAAGAAGTGATAACTTAACGTCAAATACAGAACACTGTATGCTCAAACAAATATACAACTAAAACCCTTAAAAGGAAAAGACGTTAACCTGTGGCAAGCAGGGATACTTAAAACTGCATGCAATTGCACTGTGCCGAAACATTAAACTTTGTTAACCATAGACATGGTGTAGAACAGTCATAGTAACTCTAGACAATGTTGGATAGTGGCGGTGTGTATTCAGAGGTGGATTATAATACCGTCCAAACAGGGAAATATATGAACTTCAGTGACTTACCAAATCGGATTATTTTCTGGTGATAAGACATTGAACAGTTGTTTTCTTCAAGAATTGGATTAATTCCCGACTCAAGCAGGAGGAGATCATTCATGGTGAGATCACTCCATTTCTGTGTGTGCAGTCCTGTGTTTTGGCTGACAGAAAAGACGAGAAGAACTAATGCACATACGAGAAAAACCGTCCTATCTTGCATTCACACTAGCAGACAATACCAACTACATATACACAGTCCATACATACACCAGACATAGTTTTTCTTAATAAATCTGTTATTTATTGTTGAAAGGAACTGTTGTCAGAGTATGTGTTGAGAGAATAACAGAGAGAGTGAAAGAAATAGATATATGGAAGGGAAGACAGAAGGGAGGGGTGTAGACAAAAGTCAGTCAATAATCCCAACAGATAATAAGTTTGAAGATGTGCTTGTTGATTCCACCTCTCTCCCGGGAAAACAAGCGACATACCCAGCTATGCACCGCTTTACGGGGCAAGCATTTGTCAGCATAAACAGGAAGCATTTCCTTATGAATGTCCATTGTTGGCAGTCCTTGTGCCCACAAAAAACGCACAACAGAAAGTTGCTCTTTGGTTGTACACTCTGTAAGTACAGACAAAACAAACAGTCTCTGTCCAGTCCAACTTTTGATTATATACGCTGTCTTTCCATAGTACCTTCGTCTTCTCAGAGTATGGTCTAACATCTCATTTGAAGTTTATCATTTTATTTCTCTTCCTATGTATCCCTTGTCTTTCTAGCCATGTGTTCAAAATGATGTATTCGGCGCATCGCGAACTCGCTTAGAAATCCATTCTTGTTTTTTTTTTTTTTTTTTTTTCATAATTCGTCAGTTTTCCCCTGAATTTGTGTTTATTTAACGTGTTTTGTTTCAACAACATTCATCCAGTTGTTCTCTCTATCCAGAGCTAAATGTCATTTTTGTTTGCTTTCTCCCAACTTCGCTGTCATAACCATGTTTCCGCTCCATATAACACATATATCAAATTAAGAAACGTAAAAGGGAGGCTATATATTCATATCCATGTTAATAAGCCTCTCTCGTTCGATAATCTCGTTTTTAGCTCGCTGTGTCCTGAATTGGATTGTTCAAGGAAGTACTAATTTATCTTTTATATATTTGTTATTTCGGTTTTGTTTTGTTGATAAAGAATTCAGCCGAAACTTCCGCCTGTACCTGTTACCCCATCGTCGAACTTGTTGGTATTATTTTTTGTGTATGTTTATGCGGACTTCCATATTACAAATTTGAACTTATAAAGCTTTGCGTAACATTACCGAGTTGCAATAGCTCAATCTAATATCAATACTGACGGATATAATCGGTCACTCTTGAGCCAACATTGTGTCTGCAATTTACGCGATTATTACAGAATCGATATCCATTTTCCGCATATTCATGTAATCGTAATTCCAGCAACAGTAATCACGTTGGAAGCGAGACGACATCAAAATATGTCCATCGTTTGCCGTGTCTGTCCCATACACAGAAATTATACAATCCATTAACGAAATACACAGTGTTAAGATACACGATATTTTTTTTAAATGTTTTACTTTAACTCTTTCAGCCAGGGACACTAGCTTTTGAAGTTGATATTTGCAAATGTTCATGTAGGAAAGCCAGTATTCCTGGCCTATAAATTACAGCAAAAGTTGTGGTTTCTGGTTGTCTTTGGTATTTTTTTTTTTCCCGCTCGCTCGTTTAACTCAAGCGTAATCCATACACACTACTTTTAGGGCATTGCTGGACTGAATTTTGCGTGTGGATTAGATTTTCAAATGACTATTGTCCCTTGCAACAGGCGAACCTTCTCCGACTTCAGAGGTACTTGTAATTTATGTCCCCAAATCAAGGACGAGAAGTCATTATTTTATTCCAACTGTCTGGTGTAGGAGTTGAACCTCTTACCTTGGCATCATCACACCGGATGTTTCAGAACGTGCGTTATTATCCATTCGGCCATGCTGACCTCCTGTTTTTGGTATAATTTATTTTAAACTTGTTCTACACACACTCAGAATAAGCTCTGTCCGGAGCTTTTTCTGCCTCTTCTTCTCCTCCTGAACACCATCAGAAAGGCAGTGTGAGTAAAGGGGTGGATATGATTCTGGAACTTTGACCCGAATGCAAGAACATAAAGCCAAATGGAGTCAAGCTAGACAAGAGCGCCACGCAGGAAGCAAAGAAGAATAGTCAACAACACAGAATTGGTGTCGTCAGTCGCTAAACGGTTAGGGGGGATACTGATGAGAGGATCTGAGCACTTATGTCTAATAATTCGATGGGCAATTATGATGATTTGTTGACTAACAACCAACCTACCTACTAAATTACCTATCTACCTACCCACCTACCTAACCAACTGATCTTTGATCGGAAAATTAATTAAAATAAATCTTACTGAATGATATATACATTAAAACGAAACAATATGTAGGCAACATCGACCGACTTAGTCTACTAACAAGTCTACTAAAACTCATGGTGAGGAGAGATGGATTACAGACAAGCGAGCTAGTTTACGTCAAAGATATAAACAAGAAAACGTCACGATATGAACATGTCATAAATAAATATACATGTATTGTTCGGCGCTCATGGAAGTAGAAGGATGCACTAGACAATATAGTTAGTCACTGATGAGATGGTGTCAGCGCTTATGGACTAAACATGTGATGTGCAATGATGAGCTGTTGACTAACAACCAACCAACCTACCTGTCTACCTACCTAACTTTGTTCGGAGGGCACGCAGTCGCCAGTTAACGTTATGTATACTATACTTGTTTGTGATTTAGTTTATTTACTGATTTCATTCTTTTCTGTTTGTGCTGTTCCTGATGAAGATCACTAAGCCCGAAACGTCCGATTTGTTGTTTTGTGGTTTAGCTTACTTTTACATGTTTGCCTTATGTTATTTTTATAATTGGTAGCCGAAAACATGCAAGGTCTGCAACAACAGTAGGAAATTGTTGGAGAAATGAGTGTTTAAAAAAGAGACATTCCTTAAATATATAAAATAAAAAAAACAGAAACAATGGTTACACTTCAAATAAATTGATACCAGCGAAAAAGGATCTTACTATAGTAAGAAATATGTTTAACCAATTCACTGAACTGAAAAGTTTCGGGGTTTTCATAACAATAGATGATTAAGAACAGAATAGGTCAAGCTAAAGTTGTTTCTCAGAAATGGAAAAATACTTTATTTAATACGTCATTGTTATGTATCACAAAGAGAGTACGTACATACTATGTCGAACCTGTTTTGCTGTACGGCAGTGAATATTGGAACAGGAACGAACAGTCCAGGAAAAGCCTGGAGGTAGTGGTGATTTAGTTTCTGAAACAAATGTGATGAAAGCCGTGGACTGCTGGCGTAACCAACAACCATTGCCTGGAAAAGACTACTACTGAAATAAGAACATATGTTCTTTGGTCGTATGATAAGAACATGAGTGGTAGTAAGGTGGGGAAAAAACGGGGGTATAAAGACAGACAGAAAGACATGGCGCTAGATGCTCTAAGACGGTGTGAAAATAACATCGATACAACTGAACCGAGCCATCAAGCACGGCGATGTGAGTAGAACATGAGCGTCTAATTCAAACGGTAAGGCTTATGATGATAAAACTGATGATGATAATGCTGATGATGATTATGAAGATGATATTATATTTTTGTGGGTGTTCAGAAAAATATATCTTCTTTCTTTTTCGAAAATTAGGTAAGTAAGGCCGTTCCAGATATATTAAATAGTTAAAATTACTCTTGCTGAAGGATACACAAATTAAAAACAAACAATATGTAGGCAACATCGACTGACATATAAGAGTCTGCTAAAACTCATAATAGAGAGATAGATTACAGGCAAGCTAGCTAGTTAACGTCAACGATATAAACAAGAAAACGTACACGATATGAACAGGTCATAAATCAATATACACGTATTGCTTGGCGCTCATATAAGGAGAAAGACGCACTAGATAACATATACATTGAAGGCTACAGTTACCGACCGGCATTCGAACCTGTCACCTCCAAATGACGACAGCGCCTCGATGTAGGAACAAGTGTACTTCCACGCATGACCTACTAGAAACCCTGACGATATGAACAAAGTACAACTCAAGCTGAAAACAGAACCGAATCTTTCACCGACAATCTTCACTGCACATTATGACGCCGATGGGCAGTTAAATCATCAAGAAATATCGTAGTTCAGAAACATAAACACCTATTACACATTCATTGGTTGAACAGCTGTAAAAAAACACAACAGCACGACATTAATGTTGAAGAAACAGAGCTTATGGTGGTCGCAAACAACAGCACGACATTAATGTTGAAGAAACAGAGCTTATGATGGTCGCAGACATTAGCATGACATTAATGTTGAAGAACAGAGCTTATGATGGTCGCAGACTTAGCATGACATTAATGTTGAAGAAACAGAGCTTATGATGGTCGCAAACAACAGCACGACATTAATGTTGAAGAAACAGAGCTTATGGTGGTCGCAAACAACATCACGACATTAATGTTAAGTGAACAGAGCTTATGGTGGTCGCAAACAACAGCACGAAAATTATGTTGAAGAAACAGAAGCTTATATGGGGTCGCAAACAACAGCATGACATTAATGTTGAAGAAACAGAGCTTATGATGGTCGCAGACATTAGCACGACATTATGTTGAAGAAAACAGAGCTTATGGTGGTCGCAAAACAAACAGCATGACATTAATGTTGAAGAAACAGAGCTTATGATGGTCGCAGACTTAGCATGACATTATGTTGAAGAAACAGAGCTTATGATGGTCGCAAACACAGCATGACATTAATGTTGAAGAAACAGAGCTTATGGTGTCGCAAACAACAACACGACATTAATGTTGATGAAACAGAGCTTATGATGGTCGCAGACATTAGCACGACATTAATGTTGAAGAAACAGAGCTTATGGTGGTCGCAAACAACAGCATGACATTAATGTTGAAGAAACAGAGCTTATGATGGTCGCAAACAACAGCATGACATTAATGTTGAAGAAACAGAGCTTATGATGGTCGTAGACATTAGCACGACATTAATGTTGAAGAAACAGAGCTTATGATGGTCGCAGACATTAGCACGACATTAATGTTGAAGAAACAGAGCTTATGGTGGTCGCAAACAACAGCACGACATTAATGTTGAAGAAACAGAGCTTATGGTGGTCGCAAACAACAGCATGACATTAATGTTCAAGAAACAGAGCTTATGGTGGTCGCAAACAACAGCACGAAATTAATGTTGAAGAAACAGAGCTTATGGTGGTCGCAAACAACAGCATGACATTAATGTTGAAGAAACAGAGCTTATGATGGTCGCAGACATTAGCATGACATTAATGTTGAAGAAACAGAGCTTATGATGGTCGCAAACAACAGCATGACATTAATGTTGAAGAAACAGAGCTTATGGTGGTTGCAAACAACAACACGACATTAATGTTGATGAAACAGAGCTTATGATGGTCGCAGACATTAGCACGACATTAATGTTGAAGAAACAGAGCTTATGGTGGTCGCAAACAACAGCATGACATTAATGTTGAAGAAACAGAGCTTATGATGGTCGCAAACAACAGCATGACATTAATGTTGAAGAAACAGAGCTTATGATGGTCGTAGACATTAGCACGACATTAATGTTGAAGAAACAGAGCTTATGATGGTCGCAGACATTAGCACGACATTAATGTTGAAGAAACAGAGCTTATGGTGGTCGCAAACAACAGCACGACATTAATGTTGAAGAAACAGAGCTTATGGTGGTCGCAAACAACAGCATGACATTAATGTTCAAGAAACAGAGCTTATGGTGGTCGCAAACAACAGCACGAAATTAATGTTGAAGAAACAGAGCTTATGGTGGTCGCAAACAACAGCATGACATTAATGTTCAAGAAACAGAGCTTATGGTGGTCGCAAACAACAGCACGAAATTAATGTTGAAGAAACAGAGCTTATGATGGTCGCAAAAGAGGTCAGAGTGGCAGAAAGGGTAAGAGTGCTCGCTCTTAAACTACCAGTGTGCTGACGTCGAGGTAGCAGGTTCAACCCCTACACCGACCAGTTGGTCTAAAATGTTGACTTCTCGTCATTGACTCGTGGGCGTAAATTAACTCAGAAGTTGGTGTAAGTTCGCCGGATGGCTAGGGACACTGGTAACAGGGAAGGCTAATTCACACTCACAAATCAGTCCGGTAAGTTAGAAGTTAAAGTGGGTGTATGAACTATGCTTGAGTTCAAAAGCGAGTGAACGCCCCCCCCCCCCCCCCCCCCTAAAAAAAGGTTATAGTCGCTAGAAAGACGACAACAGCTAACATAGATTCATAACGTGTAAAGCAATAGCTCTGCGAATGAAGAGACGTCGCATGCCCAGAAAACATGGTTTAAATTAAAACTCTTGAGCAAGATGTCTTCTGAAAATATGCCTGCAATATCTAATTCCAAAAGTATCCTTATGTATTACCAAAGTAGTGTTAAAACGCTCTGTTCCATGCTTTGAGGCGTAGTAGGTATATGGTGCTAGGGCTGTATTTGCATAGATTAATCAACAATCGATCAGATGATGATGATGTCAAATGCTGGGACGCAGAGGTGTTTCCAAGGCACCAGGGCTGGGTTCTATACTAGCCAAGACCTATTGACGCGTCCTCGCTTAGCGTCCTGGGCAACAGGGTCACTTCGGGGTCCTGGCTGAAGTCAGCAGGATCGTTGATTCCTCCGAAGTCGGAGAGTGTCTGCCTGCACGGCGAGAAACCACCAGTCTGCACACCAATAAGTCAGACATGGGATAACGGATACTCACGCAAACATCAGGTCCTGTATGACATCACACTGATGTTGGACAACAGGATGTCTTCATCCGACATACAGGACTTCACGCTGGAGATCACAGCCAGCGAACACAAGCAAGCAAGCAAGCACGCACGCATCTAAAATGCTACCATGACAACAGAAAAGCGTTTAAAGCATTATTGCATGGCAGTTAATTAAATGATTTGTGTTAATGTTATTAATGTGCTCTTCTAACAACACTTTGTTATGATTCTACGTGCCTGATAGCAGTGTTCTGTCTTAATGTTGGCTGATGAAGACTTGGGTAGATACAGGTAGTCAGAACACATGACTCAGTCTGAATAACTGAAAGACAGAAGTAGTAGCTTTTTAAAAAGAAAAATTGTATACTCAAATGCAACATCAAACTGAAAGAATCAATCTGAAACAGGTCGATGCATTAAGGAATTTACATATAGAATAGACCTAGCAAAGACAGCATTTCACAAAATCAAGAATATTCTCTGTAATGTATCTTTGTCAACCGAGTTGAGGAAAAGAGCTCTTAAAAGTTACATAGAGCCAATCCTGATTTACGGATGCGAATCAATGACAACTGGCAGACAGATACGTGAAGAAATGTACAATATGTGGAGATGTGGCCTTATTGAAAAATGATGAGAGCACCGTGGGTGGACAGAAAGAGAAATGAAGATATTTAAAAGAGAGAGAACTGGATACTCACATCAGAAGAAGAAGACAGTTCACATTCGTTCGGCATATCGTGAGTACGGAGACGCTGGAGTGTTTCGTCACAACTGGAACGTTGGAGGGGAGGAGAAGTTGGGGAGAGACACAGAGACAAGATGCTGGATAATTTGACTTCATGGCACTGGGCAACTTCGATATCGGAAATGATTGGCGGCACAAGAGACAGAGGACTGCGGACAGACATGATCACCAAAGCCAAACGACAAAGACTAATAACAAGAAAACAAATCCATGTTACCCAGTCCGGATCTGTTGAGCGGCCTATTCAAATGTTCAGGTCATTTCTAAATGCAAGCTGGCAAAGCTAATCACAGACGTCAAGTATCGTCAAGACTTACTCGTCTCCAAGCTGTAGAACATCCCAGTCGGTGGCTAATTCTAGTCACGCTAATTGGATTAACTGACTGAAGCTTGGAGAAACGAATTCGAATGTGTCAGGTCGATTCGTGTGTCGACGTTGAAACCATTGTTTAACGGAGGCATTCTATAAACAAAAACATTGTTTAACGGAGGTATTCTTTGAACAACTGTATATCATCATCATTTGGGATCATTTGATCATTCAAGGATCATTCGATGGAGTAGTTAGTTATTCGATGAAAAGATAGTTCGTTAGAAGAATCATTCTTTGGAAAAATCATTCGTTGAAGGATAATCCGATGTAGGAGCATTCGTTGGAAGGATCATTCGTTGAAAGGAGTATCCATTGGAATTAACATTTGTTGGAAGTATCAGTCATTGAAGGATCATTTGTTGGATGGACGAGGAGGGGAATACACCGCCGTAGATATCTGATTTGGGGTACATCTATTTAGCCAACTTTGTTTTTATTTGAATGTGCTTATTTCATAACATGATGTTACTGTGACAAATGATTCTGCAGGTGGTTGTAATTGTATTGCATCTTTCTTTGCTAATGTTGTGGTTGAGTGATTTTGCATCCTGGTACCGTGGACGTCTGAATCTGGTATTATCATCAAATGGTTTGTCCTGTTGGGAACGTTTTCCGCATGATTTTCAAATGTTCTCTGTATCATATACTTTATCAATATTGTTGTTACAGATGTCAAAAGTGGTAAGCACGTGATAATACGGTGCAGACGAACGCGGCAGCGTCATCAGGATAACCCCCCACTCATGAGACCGCCCCACTTTTGATATCAACCATAGAGGAACAGCGTTCTGTTATCGATGAAGGGGTGAATGAAGATCCAGTATGGTGATGCATGCATGTCAGTCCAGCAATTGTATGTGTCGAGTAGGAAGTTTCAAACCGGCGTGACTTCTGTGACAGACTGTACACGACCGGGTAAAGCACACCAAGTAGTGACCCAAGAGTTGAGCTTTCTACAAGAATCCAAGCACTACATTGGCGCTGGAGTACTTGCATTGAACGTAGCGATGAAACACGATTCATATTGCCTTTACTTTTTTCAGAATATATTCTCTCTCACTCTCTCTCTCTCTCTCTCTCTCTCACACACACACACACACACACACACACACACACACACACACACACACACACGACACACACACACACACACATTTATGGTTGTCATTTCAATCCCCATTGTGTGTGTATTATATATATATATATATATATATATATATATATATATATATATATATATATATATATATATATATATATATATATATATATATATATATAACTTCCTTATGTAGACTGTCTACGTTGCAGAGCGGTGGGTGTCTAAATGTCAGCGTATGACATCTCACTTGTTAAGGGATATGTTAAACAATCTTGTATAGTGCATTTATAGAAATCGTCATTGAAATCATCGCTCTCATCTGAAAATATATCGTTCTACCCCAGGAGATTTGCCCTCGCGTCTATTGAAATCGAGTACATGCCACAACTTGACGTCCCTGCTGAGTACAAAAATTGTGTTCTCTTTCATAATTTGACCCCTGCTGGGGAGAGGAAAGTTTAAAAGAAAGATACTTGGGTTAAAAAAAAAGTACGCCATACCCAATTGACCAATACCTATATCCTGCATATGTGGAATCCCCAGAACTGGATATTCCCTATGGGGACAACTTCTGTGGGACTATTTTTACCATAATTCTTTACTTAACTCACAAAAGAAAACGAGCACTCTGGTGATTATTTGCATTGGCTGGAGACTAGCCAGGAATATGGAATGATCGAGACATACAGGATATTGTTCTTAACTGTTACCATTGAGCGAAACATTCTATGCTTTTGGTTTATTTCATTTTATTTATGAAACCGTTTTTTTAAAGTCTTCCTCTCCTCCTCCGCGATTTCCTCCTCCTCCCCCTCCGTGATTTCCTCTTCTTCTTCCTCCTATTCCGTCCTTAACTCCTCCTCCGTCATTTCCTCCTCCTTCGTTTCTCATTATATAACTTCAGAACCGTATTTATCCCTTTCCTATAGTTGTGTATAATGTTCTACGCTCATTACCTTCTTCCAATCGATTGTTGTTAGTTACTCTGGCTACCCATAGTGATTCACAACATTCGTCTCAGTAACCACACATTCGTTGCTCCCTGGCTCTTCTTACTTTGTTATTCACGCACTATGATTCACTGCCATACAAAGAAACAGATTGTATATGGCATTTCAGTATTCTATTTCTGATGTCTAATGACAGTTACGTACTGCATAAATGCTTTTCATTTTCTCAACTGCAGCTTTTAAAAAAAAAAAAATAATAATAATAATAGTAATAATAATAATAATAATAACAATAATAATCCTCATCATCATTATGTAACAGGTGTTTTAGCTGAATATCTCCCCCATCACGCCTCTCCTAAGAGACGCTTCTTATACCCGTGTCCTGTTCTCATGCAGTTTCAAGTCAAGGTGTCTGTCATGTCCTGTGTCCAGTTATGTGCTGGTATACCCCAGCCTCCTCTCCCAAGAATCATGCCTTCTATCATTGTTCTATCCAAACTGTTAACATGGCCAAAGTATTACAGTCTCCGAAGCATGAAGCTGCCCGTGGGCTAGTTTTCTTGTGTGTTCAGATCGGTACAATATAAGTATGTTTCTTCTTTCGGATCAACGGTGCTATTAGAAGAAACTATAAAATAAATATAGATCTGTACATATTGTTCAGATTACACAAAAGCATTTGCCATAGTAAAACGAGGTGTTTAGCAAAGAGCTAAACTCGTTTCAACACAAACACATGCATATGAGAATTGTTTTTAAAATGCGTATACAATCAACATACACCAGCTATGTGAATCAACAACATTACAACAGCTATATGAATCAATAACATTACAACAGCTATATGAATCAACAACATTACAACAGCTATATGAATCAACAACATTACAACAGCTATATGAATCAACAACATTACAACAGCTATATGAATCAACAACATTACAACAGCTATATGAATCAACAACATTACAACAGCTATATGAATCAACAACATTACAACAGCTTATATGAATCAACAACATTACAACAGCTTATATGAATCAACAACAATCGTATGATCAATTGAGAACCTAAATGTAAATACATAAATGTCAGGAGGAAAGGGAACAAAAAGCTTGAATAATGAATGCTCAAACAATATATTGCACAGTTTCGTGCCTGGCATATTTCGCTCTGTCTCGCCAGGTGCATACTGCAGAAAAACAGATCAATGTATACTGCAGTAGCGTAATGAATCCTTTCAGGTGAAATAAACAAAACACATTGTCATATGAGTTAATGTCAATGCCGTGACTTACCTGAATGAATAGCGGCGCCTCAGTATATTTGTGAAACATTTGGTTGTTTGTAGTGACAGAAACACAAAAATCATCGTCGTCTGTAACATGTCCAGATTCATGCCAAATTCATATAGTGTTTGACTTGATTATTCAAATTAACAACAGGGAAAAGTTTAAATTTCTGAGAAAAAAAGGTTCGCTAAAAGGTATCTACTATGACAGGTACCTTCCAATTACAAATGCTCAGACCTATCGGCCACAAATAATGGCCGTCAGTCCCATGAGAGGTAAGAGATATTGTAATCCACCTAACAGTTAAAAAAGAAACGCATTGAATCAGATAATGGGGCACATCTGCATGGTCACATCTGTTCGTGTCCTAATGAAAGACTACGTACGTCTGACCCAGCTTTTAATTTCCCTTGCATCCGCTTGATTTACTGTTTCCCGCCAGCTCGTATAACTGTGATAGGGGAAGGTCCGGGTTCAGGATACGAATATGGGCAGTTTTGCTGGGGGTTTAACGCTTGGACGCGACCGAACTAACAATTGTGAACGGACATTCTTTCTCTTTGACTATTTGCATCATCGCTAATTATCAATCTTGTAACAGTCCCCGCTGTACAGGGGTGTCATGTATGTATTGCACTGAACAGTCAAGCTTATAAAGAAAGGCTCTGTATGATTCAATCTACTATATGAGTTGGAATGTCGAAAAGGATAACAAAATGGTGAATAATCTCGCGATTAAAGTAGGGTTGTGTCTGTTGGATTGCTCTGTATGGATGCAAATAATGTTCAGTGGATAACCAGATTGGTGAGTAATTTCATAACCAACGAAAGGTTAGGTGTGTTCTATTCTTCTGTATAAGTGTGAATGTTCGACACTGGGTAAACGAAGAAATGGTGAATAATCTCAGACTCAAAGAAATAATTTGTTTGCTCCATTCTTCTGTATAAATGCGAATGTTCGACATTAGGTAAACGAAGAAATGGTGAATAATCTCATACTCAAAGAAATTTTATGTTTCCTCTATTCTGCTGTATAAATGCGAATGCTCAACACAATAAACGAAATGGTGATTAATCTCAGACTCAAAGTAATATTATATTTGCTCCATTCTTCTGTACATATGCGTATGTTTGACAACAGGTAACCAAATGGTGAACAATCTCAGACTCAAAGATATGCGCTGTGGTTTCCATTGTTTTGCATTGGAGCGTCTGGCTGAGTGGCTAGAACGCACTGACGGACGCCGGTTCAACGTCTGAGTTTGTCGTTCGCCACAGTAGGGGATGGATTTACCATCAACACCTCACTGCTCGCAGACCTACAAAATGTGATGGTACTATCACTTCACATAACAAGAAACTGCTTAGGGACAAATTAATAAGGGGGTACATTGTTTTACATATCCTTATTGCCCAGTATCCACAATCTTCTAA
Organism: Cepaea nemoralis; assembly: GCA_014155875.1. NCBI lineage: Eukaryota > Metazoa > Mollusca > Gastropoda > Stylommatophora > Helicidae > Cepaea > Cepaea nemoralis. The sequence goes on from JACEFZ010022192.1 coordinate 15,635, forward strand.
AGAAGAATCTGCTTCACTTGGCTGGTCAATTGATTCGCATGCCAGATCACAGGCTCCCTAAACAAATACTGTTAGGGCGAGCTGCGCTGTCTTATACGCTCCCAAGGCGGCCAGAGGATACACTTTAAAGACATCCCAGAGATCTCTCTAAAAGCTTTTGAAATTCATCATGACACCTGCCAAAGACGAAAATTCGGGGCGTACATCATTACGCAAGGGTTTAGTCACTTGTGAAGCAAACATGACTGCAAGAGTTGTGAAAAATAAGGCTGGACAAAAAATAAACAACAAAATACTACAAGAGATCTTCCTCCTTTAACGTCAAGCATTCCTAGCCCACATTGTCAAAGAACATTTCCAGCTATAATAGCCCTTACTAGGCATCTTAGAATTCACAGCTCCACACTGTGAACCGAAATGGATGAAATGAATGTTCATCATCATACTTCATGGACAAATCCCATTTCCCTTGTCACGTGCATCTTCATGCATAATGTATCTTCACTGTGAGTGCCCATTGTCGCGTTGATGAAGTGGTGACGTAGAGAAATTACACTTACGGTAATAACTACTAGGCAACACTAGTCTAGGACAATATTGACATGCGTATATGGGAATCTTAAACAAATGTGCAACAAACAGTAATATATGCACAGGCAATGCCATTATATGAATACAATTTGGTGGAACTGCCGTAAAGCTGTGAAAATGTAAACAATATCAAATGATACAAAGTAGTGCAGCTTTACATAACAGAATTACGACACATACAGGACGTTGCCGCGATTAGCCTTCATCAGCAAACAAACACATACACAAAACACAACATATAGTCACAGAGATCTCCTGTGACTACATTAAGACGTGACGGCAGGATCAGAAGAATAAAAAAATGAAAAAATGAAAGCAATATAAGAGAAAATAAAAATTGGAAAAATGTTCCTTCTAGAAAAGTAGGAACATTTTTTTCCAATTTTTATTTTCTCTACATTGTTTACATTAGTTTTCATATTTTTATTCTTCTCATCCTGCCGTCACGTCTTGATGTAGTCACAGGAGATCTATGTGACTATATGTTGTGTTTTGTGTATGTGTTTGCTGATGAAGGCTAATCGCCGCAACTTCTTGTATGTGTCGTAATTATGTTATGTAAAGCTGCACTTATTTGTGTCATTTTATATTGTTGGCAATGTCATTAAACCATCAGAAGATAAAATGGAGTCGACAGTCAAGGTTGCCAATAACAGCTTCACATCGGGCTCCTGAACAATAGTAGTAATATTTCATATTTAACTTGTGAGTGCTAAATATATACCGCAGCCTCACTTTCGAGTACAGAACAAAAAAATGGCCGCATATTCTGGAAATATTAGGAGACGTGCAGAATGAATATTCCGGCTAAAATGGGAGCTTGAAAGATGGAGGTCAGATTTCTGACCTGCAGACATTTTTCACGGCTCTGGCACATTTTATTAAATCTCAAAAATGAAATAGAGGGAAATGACTGACAGTAGTGAGGAAAGCATACAGAGTCGTATTGCTTTCTTCGTCCCTGATTATAGATATGCTTTGGGTGGACGGTGGGGGGAGGCTATGGTGCAGAGTTAGAGAAAGAGTGAGAGATACAAACACACAGAAAGAATGTGTGAGAGAGAATGTGTGAGATAAACAGTGAGAGAGAAAGAGTGAGAGAGCGATAGAAAGAAAGAGAGAGAGACACACGCGCAGAGAGAGAGAGAGAGAGAGAGAGAGAGAGAGAGAGAGAGAGAGAGAGAGAGAGAGAGAGAGAGAGAGAGAGAGAGGGTTTTGTTATTATTATTATTATCTCTATTATTAAGGGGGAAGGTAATTCGTACTGAGATAGTGTTCGAATAATTTGCGATTATATGAATAGGGATTGGTGATGTCTTTGATTTCTTGTGGAAGATTGTTCCACAGCTGAGATGCGGAGTACGTTAAGCTTGTTTTGTTTAAGTCAATCCTAGGCTTCTGAATGTGTAATATATTTAAACGTTTACTGTGTCTAGCATTATATTTAAACAATGGCCAAAGGTAATTTGGGGCATTCCGATGCAGGATTTTGTGAATTAGTTTAGCTTTATTGAAAAGCAGGCGTTTGCGGAGTGGTAGTAACTGAAGGCGTTTATACAGGCTAGGATTGTCAGATAAATGTTTAATATAAATTAGACTCTGGGCCCGTTTCTGGAGTGAGTAAAGTCGCTTGATGTTTGAATTAGAACAACCGTCCCAGATTGTAGAGCAGTAGTCAAAGTGTGTCTGTATATGAGAAGTATAGAATAGTTTCCTTGTGTCCTCATCAAGGAAGTTTTTAATCTTGGCGAGTTGGTAGACTTTTTTCGCTGTTTGTTTAATGAGCGCTTGAACGTGGGAATTACAGGTTAAGTTTCTATCAATGATTAGGCCTAATGTTTTGTGCTCAATTACACTTTCTACTGGCATGTTATCGATGTGAAATTTAAGTGATGTGTGTGAGCTTAGAGTTTGAAGTCTTTACCTTGTTGTTAATAACATTGATTTTGTTTTAGTGATGTTAATTTGCATACGGTTTGAATACCTCCACCTAACTACATTTCTCCACCGAACTACATCTCTCTACACAGAAGAAAAGAGAAGAGAAGAGAAGAGAAGAGAAGAGAAGAGAAGAGAAGAGAGACTGAGGATTAAATTTCTAAGAGATTACGTCTTCCTCTATTTCTCGATAAAAGAGTGAGAGAAAACCAATGACGCAGAAATTATTTGAGGGAATCAGAGATTGGAGAAGGAAAGTGCGTCAAAGATAATATTTCTTTCGTTCTGTGCATAAGAAACATATGAACGAGTGAGAGAGAGAGAGAGAGAGAGAGAGAGAGAGAGAGAGAGAGAGAGAGAGAGAGAGAGAGAGACAGAGAGAGAAAGAAAGACAGAAAGACAGAAAGAAAGAAAGAAAGAAAGAAAGAAAGAAAGAAAGAAAGAAAGAGAACGGCAGAGAAAGAAATGGAGAGAGACAGAGAAAGAGACAGACAGACAGACGGACGGACGGACGGTGGGAGATAGAGACAGACAGGCAGAGCGACAGAGAGACAGAGAGAGAAAGTGACAAGCAGACAGTCAGATAGACAGGCTGAGACAGAGAGACAGACAGCGTGTGCATGTGTGCGCGCGCGTGAGTGTGTGTATGTGTGTGTGTGTGTGTGTGTGCGTGTGCTTGAAAGGCAAGAAGAATGGAACACATATAACAACACACGCCTTAGAGTAGGCAAGATATGTGCCTGCTGTCCAAACTCAGTCCTAGAGAAACAGCCAAGAAATATGAATGCTGCCTCTTCAGCTTCAGACCAGTTGTAAGGAAAATCACGCGACAGTAACGTGATATCAAGTAAACAAAAAACATATTGTTTTGTTCATCTTAACGACAGATTTAGAACAGAAAATACATATGCATGTTGTAATGGCATTTGAACTCTGAACAGTAACATCAGTTTATTTCAGCCATTTGCATAACCTCATACATGAGGGGAGTGTGTAACCAAATTTGAAATGTAATCCATTCTAGCGGCGGAATTATCATATTGTCTGAGTCTCCTCACAAACCGCTGTGCATCTCGGAAGTTAGCAGAAGCACGGGAGGTCTCAAACTAGTGATAAACAGGGAGCTTTTACTAGCGAGGTAACGTATTTTAAACAATCATATTCACAGTCAGCCGGCTCCGCGGTGAAGGGCTTACAGAAGCAATTCGTAATCCCGCATACCGAGTTCGAAAAAGCTGTGGGCAATTTGGCAGCAGATCGCTCCGCGTTGGTTGTCATACAATGGTATGTGTGCCGGTCGTGCAGAAAGCAATGACACACTACTTACTGGTCGTACATTTGCCAAGAAATCACGAAGAGCCAAACATGTTGGTGTTGATTGCGACGTCGTATAAAGGATATGCAACTACCGTTCTTTCATAGATAGTTGAGCTAGGAAACGACATCACTGCATTCAGGACATGCCTACATGCTATCCGTCTCCTCTTTCAAAAGCCAGCGAAGAGTCATGCTGCTAATCGTTCCAGCTGCCATCTGGTTCAAAGTTCTCCTGGTCGCCCCTATCAATTTTGAGATTCGCCTAGAACCCCTGTCGATTCTCCGCCATATGATTCTCTTCACATACGGGTTCTCAGTCTGTTCCACCGCTTTCACCACCTGGTCCCACGGGCGCCCGACCACCTCTTTGTTGTCCATAGGTAGTCTAAGACCGAGAGTTGCATTGCCTAACAGCCTATCAGCCTGTTCATTCTACACGAAACATTCCTTTTCCACCTTACTTAGCATACGACGTGAGTCTGTAATGAATACAATGTGTGTTGCAATGGTCTCTTCTAACCATCGGAAGGCTGCAGTTACTGTTTCAACCTCCATTTTCATGCAGGTGGACGTACACTTTTACTCACTCTTTTCCATGATTGATGTTCTCTATTTCATACATCTGACTGATAAATATGTGAACCAAACATATTGTCATAACAAAGAGGAAACAGAACAGTAGTGGCAGGCAAAATAGCAACAAAAGCTCGAAAATGAGTGAGAAAAGACTTCCAAACGAGACAGCCAGCGATCAAGGCAGGCAGACAGGCAGGCAAGCAGACAGAGAGAGAGAGGGAGAGAGAGAGGGAGAGAGAGAGAGAGAGAGAGAAAGAGAGAGAGAAAGTGAGAGAGAGAGAAAGAGAGAGAGAGAGAGAGAAAGTGAGAGAGAGAGAAAGAGAGAGTGAGAGAGAGAGAAAGAGAGAGAGAAGAGATAGAAAGTGAGAGGAGAGCGAAAGTGAGAGAGAGAGAGAGAAAGAGAGAGAGAGAGAGAGAGAGAGAGAGAGAGAGAGAGAGAGAGAGAGAGAGAGAGAGAACTCGAAGCTAAGGAAACAGAACAAGAGGGAAAATAAAAGCAGCTAGAACTGGAATATGCACTGTCTCTGAAACAGATTGAGCTATAAATGATAGGAAGCTGGATTGACATTGGAAGAAGAAGCGGCATCAGCATCTCCGGTTTCGTTACACCCACAGGCAACTAATGGTGCTTCCACGGGCTTAACATGCATGTTATGGCCAATTGATTCCTATGAAGTGGACGAATAAAGCTTGAAATGTTCTTCACAAATGAGAAAATGTTGCGATATCTAATGGGCAGGAAACTTGGCTCTGACCGCAAAAGTTGTCTCAGTTTCACAAAAGATATCTAGCAGCTATATGGCTAGGAGAAGTCTAATTATGAGATTGTCAAAATGGAACTGGTTATTTGGTTCCAACGACCGTTGATCTTTTATAAACAACGTTTCCATACGGCCAAAGGTGACAACGGTGAGATTTCTTATAGTCCGTTCCGAGTGGCTTTGGTGATCCTGTCTGTCCACAGCCTTCTGAATCTTGTGTTGCTAATAATTTGTGATCATCATGATTTCAAACCAAACAGCATCTTCTCTCTTGGTCTCACCTTGAGTTCCCTCCAACTTTCCCTTTGTGAAAATAGTATAATCCATTCCAAGTGGCCTTGGTAATCCTTTATCTCCACAGTCTTCTGTCTCTTGTGTTTCTAATAATTCCTGATATTGATATTCCTCCATATCCTAATATCAAACTGTACAGCATCTTCTCAACTGGTCTCACCCTGCCTGCCTTACCCTACAACTTTCCCGTTGCAGCGAAATAGTCCAACGTCCCATTCTCATGACATGCCCAAAGAACGCGGACTGTTTTCTGATAATCTGAGTAACCAGTCTTATTATTAATTAAATGATTTAAATGTGAGACATTTCACCACTATTCAATACGACTTAAGAACGATCTCCAACAATGGGTGTAACTAGGAGGCTATGAGGACAAGTACGTGGATTTGAATCAAAAGATTCTGGAACCGCAGCATACTGTAACCCGCGGGTGTTTGTATGAGACCCAGACATAAGACAGCGGTAGCGGTGTAACAGCTAGAAAGGCATATAATAAGACTGCGATAGTGGTGTTGAAACAGCTAGAACCAGACACAAGACAGCGGTAGCGGTGGTGTAATAGCTAGAACAAGAAACAAGACAGTGGTAGCGGTGGTGCAAAATCTAGAACCGGACACAAGACAACAGTAGCGGTGGTATAATAGCTAGAACATCACATTGACAATGGCGTGCGCGCGATCAGATGAGTCTTCGAGTCCTGCACTTTCCGTTCCCTAGGCAAGGGAAACAACTTCACCACAATTCCTTCGCGCACTCAAGACTAAAAGAAGTCATGGTACTAGCACTTCAAATACCTTCAGCAGGCTCCCACTGTGGGGATTTTTTTTTTTTTTAATGAATAAGTTTTTAGGAGGATGTGACAAAAATGACAAGGTGATTGCGATCACTCCAAGAACAAACAGATAATATCACAGAACAATGCCCCCCCCCCCCCCCCCCAATTCCACGAGTAGAAGACGAAGAAGACAACCAACCGTGAGTGGCAGATTATGCTGCAGTCAACGCGCGCAATATATAACACTGGTGTAACTTAGTCATGTAAAGGCAACCAACGTTTAGCAGAACATAGGACGGATCATCATCATCATCATCATCATCATGTTTTGCCATCTCACTCGATCACCAGAGTCGTGGATCAGCTCAGTGTTCTTGTCTGGACCATACAACATGACCAAGCCATCCATGTATTTACTGCTCTGCCCTTACCTAGTTCTTTTCCCCTCGATCTTGCCAGTTGTCACCAATTTCTCCAATGTATTTCTTCTCATAACGTGACAACATATTGTGACTGTCTACGTGTAATTTCTTTAATCAGTTTACGGTTTTCATTTGTTTCTTGTAGGACTTGGTCATTGGTTGTTCTGTCTGTCCATGGTATTCTTTGCATTT